>JAEIIG010014825.1:0-23525 GCA_018904695.1 Drosophila parvula
TGGTTCGAAGGTATGCTACATTATTTCACTCCTATTTTTGTAACTATTATTATTTTAACACTTTGTGACTTTTGACTTTGCATTGTTCATCATTTCGTCTATTCTATTTCTAAGTGAATGGCCGTTTTTTTTTTTTTTTTTTTTTTTGTGCTCTCGATTTTGTACTAAACTTTGTTTCAATCCGCCGGGGTTCTTATTCATCTATTTTGTAATATATGCATAATATGAAGGTTCCCGTTCACTTCGCAGCTTTTCTGTGTTGTGTATTAATTTAATTTTATTCCCACATCTTAGTTGTGCTGCCTCTGTTTGTTTAGCATCTTTTTGCATTTCTCTTTGTGCTTCTTTCGCTTAGTGGGTAGCCGCTCTCACGCTTGCTTACTCCCACGCTCTACCGCTCCCTGCAGGCAGGCGCTCCCTTGCTCTCTCTCTCTCTCTCTCTATCTCTCTCTTTCTCCCCACCACTCTCAACGCAATAAGGGTACAGTGGTAATTATCTAGAATGTCTTGGAAAACTGTCTGCTTTATTAAATCATGCAAAAAGCCAAGTGATATTGGCGATCTTGCGATCGGCTGTTGGCGTTGCAACAACATTGTGCACGCCAAGTGCACATTGGCTTGTGCTATTGCTGCGAGACTTGTCTCGATGTTGAAAGGGAAATGGGGTCTTTCATACGGCAAACCAGCAGCGGTTGTATAGAGCTATTTAGTAGTTTCCATAAATCGAAGGAGGTGCTCTTAGCCATGGCTGCTCAGTTTAATGGCCTTATGCTATTGAATGTGTCCCTACCTAAGCGAAAATAAAAGCATGCTTAACGCATCGCAGACAGGCGGATCCCTACAGCTCCCCGGAAGTCACCCGAAAACTCCCTCAGTTTCGATCTCAATGACGCTGAGATCGGGGGCGAAAAAAGATTCAGTATCCGAATGTGCCGCAGGAGGGGGTGTGCCCCCAGTGATTTCCGTGCTATCCGCTGAGAGGTCACAATCAACGACATCGCAGAACCCAGTCCCAAAAACTCCCAAAACTAATATAGACAATCAGTCTGTGTTGCAAAAATCCCTTATGGTATTACCACCTACGAAACATATATTGGTTTTGCGGCTTTCCCTGATCAAAAATCTGTCGATGTTATTGCCTATATTCAAGGCAAGAGAAAAGCCGAAAAATCAGAAATAAATGTGGGAAAAGTTGTACGAGCAATCGCCGATCTTTTTAGTCCGTTTTTTCAAACTACTTATTGTACATGCCAAAATCGAATCAAATCTTTAGTCCTAGTTTAAAGAAATGGATCTTCAACGTGTCAAGCGAGTTTATGCGACAGGTTTCGATAGAACACCAGGCTGTGTGCTTAGGTACTATGCTGATGCCATGTGCAATCCCCTTCTAAAATTGTTTACCTTATCCTTAGAAACCCCAAACTTTCCCCTTATTTAAAAGGAATCATTTGTTATTCGTCTCCACAAAAAAAGGTAGCAAAACGGATGACAACTATTATAGAGGAATTTATAAGTTGTCAGCCAAAAACTTTTCGAAAAAGCCATCACTCCCCACTTGAAGGCTCAATGTAGATCAGTTATTTCTGCATGTCAACATGGATTTATTGGGCTAAGATCAACAACAACGAATCTTTTGAAGCTCACTTCTTTTATAGAGGCGAGAGGCGTTCACTCAGTTTCCATGACATCGATATATCGTTTACACTCGATGTATTGATTAAAATGTAGATAAAGAGCTTGACTAACAACAATATATATAAATATACATATATATATGTAAATACCAGTTGCAAATAAATATTTCTAATATTGGTACCCTTTTAATAACATTTAAGGGCTTGGTGTTTCCATATTATAGAAAAATTTTGTGTTTTTAAGAAAACTTCTACTTTAGTAGTGTGTTTAGGGTTAATAATATTTTAGTGTTAGGTGTTTCTACGTCATATGGCTAATACATCTATATTTAAGAAACGATTAGTATTTTTTTTTATTATTAGGGCTTAAATAAAATGATTTCTTTAAAGTTCTGGCTTGGGGCAAGCGTTTCTGGTTTTTAGAATATTTTTTTCTACAATTAAAGAATATAGAAATTTCGTCTTGTTTTTACTGCTATTTAGCTTTACCCAGTTCTAGAGCTGGCATCATTTAATTTGTTTCTAAAGACAAGAAAACAATTTCTTCGAATGAGAAATATTAAGTATGTTGATGTTTCTCCTCCACCAGAAAATGGACATCAATCGTGACGGCGTCGTGACTCTGGAAGAGTTCTTGGAGGCCTGTCGCAACGACGACGCTATCTCGCGATCGATGTCCGTGTTTGACACAGCGTTCTGACCATACCCGACCGACAAGGGCGACGAATACACCGTCCGCCGGCGGCGACGGAGTCGCAATCAGCACCAACATCAGCACCAGCACCACCACCAGCACCAGCAACAACATCTGCATCACCAACAGGATACAGAGAAACGTAAGTCCAAGCACAAGCCGATGAACAAGCAACAGCAAAAACAGCAGCATCCACATAGCACAAGACAGCATAAGTGTAGTCACATAATTGACATGGACGGCGGCGACAGCTCCACCACCACGACCACCACATCGGCGGCCACGGGCACCACTCTCAACTGCAATGTCCTGAACAGGAAGCCAAATTCACATCATCCTCATTCCGAGGAGGCGGACGAGTACGACGAGGAGGAGGACAACGACGATCCCGCAGGGGAAGATGAGGAGGAGAAGGACGATGGCAACCACAGGACCTTTGTCTGCCGGCACTGCAAGAGGCCGCAGTCCGCGGGTCGCCGATCGCACAGCAAGTCCAAGACGCACTCTCAGTCCCAGTCACAGTCCAAGTCGCGAAAGCGCAGCATGAGCAAGAAGCGCCACCAGAGCAAGGTCGGGGCCGGTCAGACGTTACAGCCAAGGTGGCCGGAACTAAACGTGGCCAATGAACAGGCGATCCGTTTCCGCTGTCCGCAGGTGGGGCCACAGGTGGGTCGCGACATTCACACGCCGCAGCCACTGCACTTTCACCATCCGCAATCCCAGGGCCAGATGAAGAGTAGATCCCACCCTCAAAGGCGTATGGCCAGGGATGCCCCAGCCCCCACACCAAATCCGCATCAGAATTTGAACCTAAACCAGAACCCACCAACGCCACAGCCCCCGACAACAGCACCACCAGCACCCTCCAAAATAGCACCCCTTTCGCCCCTCGTGATCGTGGCCAGTGGGGGTGAGGATGAGGGCGAGATCGAGCTCGATGTCGATGTCGATGTCGATACGCTGCAACCCCAGCCACCGACCACCCCCGATTCCCCGTCGCTGGTCACCGTAAGTACCTGGTATACGGTGGCCAAGCAGGGTGTCTCCTGCTAATCGCGGCGAGCAGTGAGTATCCCTGCCACCACTCCCAGCCATCCATCCAGACACACAACATCCCACTCGACCAAAAAAAAACCCAAAACACAAAAGAACTAAAAAGAAAATGCGCTTTTCTAGATTAAATATATGTATACAATACATATATTTTATGCCTATATGAATTATATGTGTCTGTTTAATGGTGGATCTGCAAAGCTCAATATATTATATCTGTATTTGTATTAAATTACATAATTCAGTTATTATAAATCAATACATAAACCCATCGCCATTTCACTATTATCAGTTTACCTTGCGTAAAAATATAGTACTTATAAAAAGTCCCTGAAACAAAAGTAAACATTTTTTAAGGGACAATAACTTACATATGTATGTATGTATTTTAGAGACATAAACCTCAATCACTACTATGCTCGTCATGAATCCGTTGAAATACGGATACAAATATTTAAAAATTCAAACCTAAGGTGAAGATCCACACGATTTTGTAAGTGTATTATGTAAAACTATTATTGTTGGCTCTGTTTCAGATTTCTCCTACTAAGAGTACTTATACTGTAATAAGCCAAATTAAGTTTACAAAAAGTTTAAAGCGTTCTCTGTGTGTCTATCGATCAATGTTGCAAACTGTGAAATATGTTATAGTCTAATATTCAGTTAATTCTGTAGAATATGTAAATGCAAATTCAGAAGCAAATTGGAGAATGAAACTGAACATAGAAAAATAATAATAAAAAAAGAAATAAAATAACGAAAAACTCTATAACTCTTTCATTACGGCTTGTCAATTTGCATTGTTTTTGTGGCCCGAGAGAAAACTTTTTAGAAATTTTGTTAAATGTCCTAGAGTTACATAAATTGACGTTAGCTGTGATGGAAACACAAAGTATGTTAAACAAAATACTTGCATATTCTTAACTTTAGAAACAAAACGAGATGGTTTAAGTTGAGACAATGGAGGACATTGTTCAATGTTATAAAAAGTACTTTATCAAAGTATTCCGCGAATATTGTAATGAGTGTGTGTGTGTTTTTAAATCAGTGCTACGATTAATTTATCGATATTTATTGATTTTTCTCCGGAAACAGAATTTAGGGGATTCACCTGAAATCTGGTTCCTGCATTTCATTATACATATGTATGTATATTTTATTTATCAACAAAACTATACGAAAAATACCGAAATATCATTTGGTAAGGAATCAATAATCATGAAGATTAATGAACAGGCCAATGCTTTTTTTCGCTTTAACAAAAACACACTGTCACTGCTGCCATTAAAATGCAAATGAAATGACCAAAATGTGGCAAGTTTTCAGAATTTTGTTTTAATTAAAGCCAGCATTGGATAAACATAATTGGATGCCATTAAATCTTACTATATATTTTTTTTATAATGTACATATGTACATATGTATAAAACATGGAAATTTCATTGTTCATTGCTCACTCGTTTTTCGAATAACTTTTGCGAAGTTAGCTAGGCGTTAACTTTTTTGCTAACTGTTATTGCTTGACATGCTTTTGTTGTTGTTTGCAGTATATGCCACATTGGACACATCTAGGAAACACACACTCACAAACACACAGGCACACAAATGCACACTCGCACACCAAAAACAAACAAGTATGTAAATCGCGCGGGAATTGAAATTTGTCTATGGCAATTTAAAAATCTGCTTTTCTTTCTCTTCCCTCTCTCTCTCTCTCTCTCTTCTCTTTCTCTCTCTTCCTTTCTCTTTCTTTCTTTTTCTTTCTGCACAAAAAACACACACACACGCGTGCAGAAATTTGCATAGAAAGTAAATGAAATGCGTAGCGAGAAAGACATCGCGTATCTACCAAAATAAAGATAAAGGTGCATCCAATGCCCATAAATATGCAATTATGTAATAAATGTGTTTTTGTGCAACTGTAAAACTGTAAAAAAAAAAATAGCCGAGGAAATAACGAAAATGGAAAATATGTACATAGCTGCGCTACGAGAGCAACGTCAATGTAGCTGTTGCATTTAAGCAGCTATCGATTGAATGAGATGTAAAGAATCACCGTGCGTGTGCGTTACTACTTGCCAGCAAGCAGTGCAGGTGTGGAACTGTGTACACGCCACGAGTTATGTATTTCCCCATTGAAAATTTACGAAACGAAAGCTTTACACAAGGAAACTAAAACTAAACCTAACAACTAAAACCTAAGAAATAAGTGACACTTCGAAGAATATATATACATACATACATACATACATAGAGAGAAATTTAACTAAGATTAAAAAATCAACTATATTTATACGGAGACCGAAAAACAGGAAATAGCAAGGAGAAGAAAACCCATTAGGGCTATTAATATTTTAATTGGAAGGAGTATGACATCCTATTCGATACAAAGAAAGTATTTATACATATATGTATGTATGTAAAGAACAGATAGTACATAGGTAAAAACAATGTGAATTGTGTGCTGTCTAAATCAAAATAATGGCAAAACGCAGACACACACTTGAACACGACAAGGGCATCAACGAAAAGTGTTCCCCTGGGCGTATACGTAATGTTGAATTTGAGTGTGTATCGCATTCGTGCGATGTTTTTTCGCATTGCTTTATCTCCATTAGCAAATTAGTTAGATCCGATGATGATGGTGACAATGATGAAATGTCATCAAGTCTATTCTATACACACTTCTCCACAGATGCAAAGCATATGTATCTTGTACATACATACAAGGAGGGGACTTGTGTGTGCTTTAGAGAGTATGATGTGCGTGTGCAGAGCTGAACCTGAAGCTAAATCAAATAAAAACAAATGTTTGAATCAGAAATTGGACCACAACAACAATGCATATAGGGCTGGAAACACGGGAGGATGTAGCATGAACCGATATGCCCATGTGTATAAGCATACTATATTTAATACATACATATAAACACGTTTACATAAATATACACACAATGGGCGTACAATATTTATCAAATGAAAATTGGTGTATAATTGTAATTTTTTTGTAGCTAGATCTAAGTGACACAGCAAGCAAAAAAGCAGAGAACTATTAGAAATAAATACACAGTCAATCAGACAGAGTGCAGTATAGAGGAATAGAAAGCCGAAAAGTTACAAATTAATAATTGAACATTTGGTTTTACATAGTTAGTCAGTGGTTCTTTGTGCGGCTACACCAACTACAAACCCTTTTCTATATTTAACTCTAACCACAAAGTAATTGTTGCATTTCTTAACCCTATTCATGCAAACATAAATACATAGCTGTGTACCTAGCTGTAGTCTTCCAGCAGAAACCGATAACGAAAAAGAACCGAAACCGATACGAAGCAGTCAACTAATCCAGTGAGCTGACGATAACTCTATTTCATGTAGATTGAACCTGTAGTAAATTTGTACCTTAGCCAAAACATCCGCAAAGCTTTCAAATCTTAACAAATCCAACCGGAATACAAATAAATCCTCTTAATAAACGAGTGCAATACAGGCCATTTACTACACTGTAAAGCTGTAAAACTTTTGCTGTTGCATTCCCAGGATAAGAACTATTTTATTTTTGGATAAATGTTATCTATGCAATAACCACAACCACACATACTCCCCTCCCCCCAACGTGGGGGGCCATGTTGTTCCAAAGTCCAATCCCAAGGTTATTCTGTGCAATATCTCTCAAACTATTGGTTTCCTTAGACACGACATATATAATATTACAATAAACAATGTAATATCCTCCCACCCTGGCTTACACACCACAACCGAAATATATCGATATATAACTGAGAATTAAATAGCTAAAGGACCTCTGTCTGAAACATCCATATCTACTTTGATATATCGACTATGTGCTACAATATTAAAGCGTCTTCTAAATATTTGCAAAACCGTGATACAATTTCCGAGATTTCCGACCAAATTATTATGATGTTTCGATAAGGATTGTTCTTCTTCCTATTGCTATTTCGAAATATCTGTATTTTGCTATAGATTTCGATTGTTTTCAAATATCAATGGAGGACCTTACAAATCGAACCAAAGTGAGCTTGTCGATATATCACATACAGATGTTGTTAAAAAAAAAAGGTCCCGATAATGTCCTTATATGTCTCCATCTTTTTCCATTTATCTGTGTGTGAATAAGCAATCAAATCCCAATGCAATTTCTATTTTAAAAACAAAGTGTCAAATTTTCAATAAAACAACAAACAAAAAGCTGGCAAGTAAAGCAAATCGAGAAACAAAAATAAAAGAAAACGCAAAAAATTTGGAGGATTGCCAACCAGGTTGCCAGTATTTTTCTGGCCTTAGCCTTAAACGAAAATGAAAACGAAAAGATTAAGGGAACGCAAATAATTGTAAACTGAAAAATATATGCATTCATAATTGTATTGGACCACGCCTCGAAAGGCGTTTGAGTGTTTTTTCCTCATTTTTAAGCTGTTAAAATCAAATTTTACAAAAAAAAACAAAAATAATAAGTGTTGAACGGAAGCCAATTGGGAAACTGGATGGAGATTAAATAAGATTAGAAAATAAAGGATGATACTTAAATGGAAATCAAGAAATCTCGTTTTAGAGAAAAAGAGAAATACTTGACCTTCAGTTGTGTCTGTAAAAACTGTATTTGTCGTTTGTTTATTAGTGAGCGAAGGAGGCCTACTACTATATGTATGTCGAAAAAGCCGAGTGCAGAAAATACATGCCATGGTGGCATAGGGTTAAGGGCGACATTAGCAACATTTATTATGGATTCGGTTCGGGCCACCGTTAACTCCAGACCGTTTAGAGAAGTACGAGTATATCAAAACCGAGAATTTCCAATGTTATCAAATGATTCGGTGAAAAAAAAATAGGAGGCAAGAGGACTCCCCCGAAATCTATCGATACAAGCGATCGAGCCACGTTATGAACACAATTAAAAATTTATAAAGAACTACAAGTATATATGAAAATATACCAATGTACTAGTTGTAAACATAGCTCATCTTTTTTGGTGTAAATTTTAACTGATAAAACGAAGCGAACAAACTTTCCATGCAATAAAGAAAATATACCAATGTTTCAAAACTAATTAAATTTCGTTTAAATGCAAAACTGCATGAACCAAAAAATTCACAAACGTGACAACAAAAGTAACCTAAAGAAGAGATATTTTTTTTGTGAAGTTAAAATATATGTATAAAACAAGAATACAAAAGGTATAATGCAAATAAAAACCAGATGAATATACATACATAAAAGTGATAATTATTATTTGATCGGGTGTATATGCTAAAAAAGGCATCTAATGGTGGGAAACTTATACGTCTTAGTTTCGCTGCTCAAGGAACTTGTCAGCACTTTGTGGTAATCTGAGTAACTCCACTAACTTTATATACCAATTAACCCCCTAACTATTTCCTAACTTACCCACATTTTATTTACAAATTATTTACGAGTCATGCGAGCAAACAAAACCAATTATTTTATTATAAAACTACTACACGTTCCGACTAATTTAAGTGAATGAAGTATTTACTTTCTGGATTTTTTGTGTGTAAGGTTCTAAAACTACGAGAATAGTGCCCATATTAGGTCCCCTGTGATTTCCGGAAGGCCAGCACTGTGAATGCTGTTCGCATTTAGCATTTTGTTAGTTCCTCGGTAATAGGCGTTGCCTGGCTAAGTGGAAAAGTTTGACGATGCATGCAGACTGCAGCCGAGCGGGTAATGGAATCGGAGCGGCGCATTTGTATGCCGGACAGAGCGGGAAATTAATAGGGAATCAGGCGAAGCTGAGATCGAAGTGGCCTAACCAGCCATGTCCTGCAATTATAATGCGGTTAGGTTGCGAGCACGCACATCGTGTCAAGCTGGTCAAAGGACACACAAGGCCGACAAGAAAACTCACTTAATTGTTACATCAAAATTCCCTTCGGAAGGGAGGCGGGGCCGGGCGGTGCGTAATCGTTAATTAAATCACGTTGTGCCGGAAATGAAGTTATTGACAGGCATAAGTGCCACCTTGCAAAGGTCGCATGGCGGGACGTGGTCTAATTGCCCAGCATGTGTATCGCTTTCATGTTCCATTAAAGGGCGACGGACGGGTCGGGACGGGACTACATATCTGCAATTTCATGGGCAAACGCAACTTTTCAATTTGTTTCAATGCAATCTAGCCGTCCGGCAGTCCAGGAGTCCAGCAGTCCAGCAGCCCGTAAATACCGACTGGCCAGCCACACATTGGGCCACATTTGCCCAATGCCCGTTGGCCTCTGTTTTTCCGTTCTCTTTCCCAATCTCCATCCCCATGCCAATCCCAGTCTCCCGTTTTGTTGGCCAAAAGGAGTTGGCCAGATTCGTGACAGGGACAGAGTGTTGGCCACTGTGGTTTCGCCTGTTAGCAAATGGGTTTTGGATATGTTGAAAATGGTAAACGAATACGACATGCTCAGTCTTTAGTCCTGGGCACTCTTGAAACTCAAAGCAGATTATAAAATTATCAGATATCCAATCAGAAGTATTACTTAAGATATGCCGAAAATAGCTAAATAAAAACATGAGTTATCATTCAGAAAATGTTAAGGAAAATAGGTAGTCATTTTATAGTTATATTTCCATGAGGAAATATTTGTACATGGTTATCTAGCACTACGACCAAAGGCGTCAAACGTAATTATTTAAAAGCCGGCCCTGGCTACTCCGCCAATATCAATTCACACAATTTGCAAAGCAAAGTCGGCAGAGGCACTTATGTTAAGATCCCTAGCTCCAAGGAACTGCCGTCGTCAAGTTGGCTTAGCAAGAGCCTCAAATTCTGATCAGATTACAAGGAAGTTAGCACGACATCGGCATTAAAACCAGTCGGGAATTACGCCCAGGCCCTGGTAGCTGTCCGCGAGGGCAGTTATCGATTGTCGGGGCTCATAGACAAGTTTTCGAGTCAAGTTAACAGCAAAACCATTTATGCCTTTGTTGTCATCAGCCGTTATTCCCATCTGCTCCTTCGCTCCCTCCGCCCGCTGGCCGAAATGCGCATAAATATTTACGGGATTATCCAAACTGTTGGCATAAACATTGAAGGCGATTAAAGTGGATTGCCGGGGAAAAGTCGGATAGCCTGGACCATTCCTAGGGACCGAACGAGGGACGCAGGTGCTTCACGCTCTCCCCCAATCCATTGCTGCTGCTGCAAGTCTTCGGGGCCCAGTCAGCGCAATAAAACCGTTTTCGCAACCATAAATGGAAATTTTTCATGAAGTTCTCGGGGCCAATAATCAATCGATGAATGCCGATTTCTGGTCGCCCCCCACACAGACTGACACTAAGTTCGCTGTCCCGCCAACTATCCAGTAACAAACCCGATCAAATAACAAACGGGATAATAGCATTCGGTAACAGTTGCCCGGAAAAGATTTCAAAAGTTGTTATGTCTTTATTTCGTGAGTGTGGTATGGGATGGGCATAAAATCAGAGCCGGAGACAGCTGAAAGTTATTCTATTTCGTTCAAGAGGCACAGCGAAAAATTATGATAGCCATGTTAATAAGTAGCATAGAATGTAAGCATTCGTTTGACTTGGTTCGTCATGAATAAACACACAAATTACTCTGTTTTTATTTTATTTTTTTAGAATGGAATAATAATAAATAAATTGTTATATTTATTAATAATAAAATTTACAGAAAATATATTCAAAATTATTCAAAATGTGAATAACTTATTCTTACAGTTCTTCTATTTGATGCTACTATTCTAATAGTAATAGTACCCTCTGTCCTGGTATTTTCAAAGCAGTGAAGCAGTGAAATTATCAGCATAGTCTTAGTTCTTTTGCACGGAATACTCGTATATAAATAATTAGAAACTGTTCGAACCCGAAATCGGACCACTACTTTATATAGGCCTTAGAGGAACTACCGAAATAAATTGGCATATTCTAAAGAAGTTAGCTTTCCCTATTTCATTTTGTTCAGTGCTCTTGTGCCCCTTTTTTTGGCATCAGCCAGCAATGCCGTGTTCGGTGGAGCTGCTGTAATAAATACAGACATTATGGTCGGCATCCAGAGCGGCAGCAGGTACGCAAACACAACTCGAACTATGACCAGGCAGTAAACCAGGACACATTAATGCCACAGAATTCGGACATAAATGTGACACAAATGTCACACACCCGCATATTAATACCGAAGCGAGCCAGGAGGCGGATTGCGAGGAGTGGTGAATTATATCTCAAGTCAACTTAAGACCAAGTCGGGGCCCCAAATTGAAAGGCCGTAACCGAAGCTCGGGAAACAAAAACTGTTATCGAGCACCACCCAGACAGAGGGGGGAAAGGATATGCTGCAAGCCACAAACACACTGTCCGTGTTGTCCAGGAATCTCTGGGTGCTTCAGCAGTCCCAAATGCGATCCAGTATTCAAGTTACATACATATGTACATATATTCAAAACCAGTCTTTAGAATGCCGCACTTCGCTTTCACCAACAACAGCAGATATAATCGAATGTTTGCGAACTCTGTGAACTGAACTTTATTTCCCATAGAAATCTGTACGACGATTTATGGAAATGTGTTGTTCCCCGCCAAATCTCACCATAGTATCGATAGAGATCTGACAATAACGGTTGCGGGATGATAAGTTTGGGGTGGACAAGGGGAAAGTAACAGGTATTCTAATTTGAATTATAATTTTAGATCTAGCAATACCCCGCCAACCGTAAACTATTCTATTTTAACCGTATTCTATTCTATTTTTCCAACTTACTCTGGGTTGATTATCTTCACAAATAAGCAACAAATCTCAAACAGTAATCGGCTTCGCACGCAATCGCCCCTTTTCTTTGCCTAGTCCTAGTCTGCAAATATTCTTTATTCCATCGACCCCAAACGAGATCCTTTAATTGGTTAGCTTCTCCTGATTGGGCAGATCATCTATGTATGTTAACAGGCGCGGCTACTTACTATGTTTTTGGCCTCAATGAGTAAATTCATTAATTATTCAATGTTAGGGCGCTTTTTCCTTAAGCGTTATGCTTAAAATGCGTTTTTTTATACTAAGCGTTCCCAGCGGCCTCCTGATCTGGGGGTTGAGGGACAATTAATCTGCCAGTTAAGTGCTTTATTTGCCATTTCCTATTTAATATAATCTTAGTCAAATACAGCTCCGTCTCAGCTCCAACAAAAAAAAAACTAACATATCAGCCCATATACTTGATGTGGTTTTCCCAATTTCGCGAACATGATTAACAACAAAAAAAGTAAACTGTCGATGAACTGACCAAATCCAAGGAATGGCTGCTCCGGAGTCTGCCCATAATATCATCTTTTCTGCTTGCAACTATAACATTTTCAGCGGGGCGCATCTGATTTTTCCTGCAATAATGACTACTTTAGAATCTCCGCCATATACTCCAATATGCTACAGTTAAGAGGCCTGTTCGTTTGCATCGACAAAAATGGGAAGCCCAATGTTGTCTCCAACTGACAAAAACTGTGGTAAGTAGCATCTTAATCGAAAGATATCATATACAGATAAAACTAATCTCTAGTTGGACCCTTCAGTTCTTCATCTTAAATATCTTTGTCTACTCTGTTTAGCTTAAGATCGAATAGGAAGTTGTCTGACTGACTATCCCAGCACACACCTAAAACCTTGACTTTAGCTTCTTTATTTGGACCGTTTGTTCTACTGAACCGTTTTCTTGCGCTGTACAGGATTTTCTGGTTTCTTTTGAAATTAGATCCAAAGCTTAAACTTTCCCATCTTATGAACTCTTTCGACTCCCAAACTACCCTGTATAGCTTCTTCTTCGGACTTAAAACTAGCTACGAAGTCATTTTCTATATATTGAGCACAACAATGCAAACATGCTGCTCCAAAAATATAAGGACTCTCATCTTCTATATGTCAACTTGAGTATTTTGATTTATCTCGTACTTGCACCCGTAAAAACATTTCCTTGATATCAGCACATACTGCAACCCTGCCTTTCCCTTGAATCTCTGAAGAGATAATTCTATTTTCTTAAAGTTTTTTAGATGTGACCTGTAATATAATATATTCCTTGCTCTAGATAAAGCTGGTGATTTTAAGGGTTCAATTGGTATTTTTATTTCTATTGTGAAATAATCGTTGGCTCTCTTGTTTGAAGTTATCTTCTTTAAAACAAGCTTGAACTACTACACTAATAAAAATATTTTTCTATATTTAGGAATAATCGCCCTAACAAATAATTTCCCCAAAACTAAGAAGATGTTTCTACAAATAAGAAAAAGGGTCCATACATTTAAGGTAAGGCATCATAAGATCAAAGCAAGTTACCATAAACGAAAAGACGAATCGCCTTTGGCTCCTTTTTAGGGCGATTTTCTTAAATGCTCGGGCGAAAGGCTTGGTTCTTATGGCGATTTTAGGTAAACATTTGTATGAGTGTACTCACAGATGAGAGGACTCCCTTCTTTGGTCATCGGGCGAACCATACACAAGCCAGCCTAAGGGAGCTTTAGCTGAATTCATATGTAGGTTAGGTTAGGTTAAGACAGCTGCTAGGCGTAGCCTCGCACACCGTGTGATATTTATTCCCAGTTCGGCGATATTCAGTAGCGATGGACTGCCTAGATGTGGCAGTCTATGTATGGAAAGGGATTGACAGGAACATAAGAGTTGTTCGACCGATTTCTCCTCCCCTTCGTCCCTGCAGCTCTGCAGGAGACATAATGTCCCACCGAAATTCTGCTGGTATGGTGGCCTATCAGCCTGTGTCCTGTAAGGGCTCCTATAACGGTGCAGAAGTCCCCACGCATGAGCTTGAGCACCTGAGCTGTCTTTTTGCTGTCCATGATAGGCCTTGTCAGTAGCGAAATACGCCAATCCTTATTGATTAGCATATTGTAGTTGTTTCTGAGTTTTAGCCAACAAATGGCCATGGGCATTTCTATGTTCACCTTCTCTAAGACGAGAGATGTGTTAGCACCTTTTCTGGAACGGAGTAAACCAACACACCTTCACCAACATGGTCTTCTAATTTAGAGCCATCTGTGTACAATCTGATAGCTTCAGTCACCCCTGGTGTTCCCTGTTCCCAGTCCTACCTATTAGGGATCAGGGTTTCAAATGGTGGATTCATATTCTATCGGTTTTTCGGGTATAGGTTTATTATGCAAGAGGGTTTTTGCATGCCCATTTTTTTTTTTTGGGATTTCCATGGTCCGGCCCCCTTAGTCTGAGCGGTGGTATTTTTGCTTTTTTCATACCTCCAGATTTCCAGACTAAGTGGATTAAGTTCGGGGTTCGGCTATTTGAAGAGTGTCACTGATGCATAGGGGTGCCGATCGTTGTACTTTACGAAGTTGTTTTTTGGTTATCTGTTTTTTAAGCGAAGGCCACCATATCGTTACTGCATAGAGATCGGTTTAACTACTGCTTTATAGATACAGTTTACAATAAGAGCGGACATATCCAACTTGACACCTATGCCTTTTTTGCAAGAGTAGAGAGCTCGAGATTATTGAGTGTGAGCGTTTATGAGAAATAGTGTCGATGTATTATTTCTCTGCAGACATTTGTAGAAGTACTCCCTGGAAAGTGTGTGTCTAATAAAAGGCTAAAGGACTCACTAGTTATGTTTGTCCAAGTACCTTCTTTATTTTGAAGGTAGCCCAGCCCAAACGCATCAGAAGTTCCCTCTATGTTTGAACAAAAGGATGGACAGGTTTCCCGTTTTCATTTCCTGATTGCCTTTTTATAGGAGGCTAGCTCCTGTTTGTATGTGTGCCAGTTAGCATCTTCATTTCCGGCTTTAGATCTGTTGAGCTCCTGAGGGCTGATAGGATTGAGATCCACTATTGAGGTTTTTTCCTGCAATTTGATTTGCTCTTTGGACATGACGCCTTGAAGGCTTTTTTGTACTTTTCCCAGTATGTTCGTCTAGGAATGGTGAACTCAACTGGCCTGGGTTGGTCGAATGACATGAGGGTTTCTAGGAACCTAGACCATCTATGAAGGTTTCTATGAACCTAGTTTCCTGCAGGGAAGCGCTAGACATGTGCAATGAAGTGCAAGTTTACTTCAAGCGCCCTCCATGGCAAGGCCATTGTACCAATAATCTGCTAGATAAAAATGCCAACTGACATTGTCGTCAAACTGAGGAGGAGGAGGACACAGCCAGCCTTCATATTTCATGTATATATCTATTTTTCCCTATAGAAATATAATAGCCAAACTACATTTTTAATGTTTTTGATTCTATTAACCTATGTTCGGAAAAGGCTTTCCAACTTTCTACCGGTTCTAAAAGCGGACCTGAGACTAGCGTTCATCGATGACTGTTTGGCTGTTTTTTGTGATAAATATGGGGGTGTTACCCCTGTTGCATAGATAAAGATCTGAGTTTAAGATAGTGTATAAAAGAGACTCACTCCTTTCATATTATCCACGCTACCCCACTGGAAGTGGTGAGCGTTTGCGTCTTACCAAACCAATTTTAAGATTGTCGGTCTCTTTGGTAAGTTCCCCAACTAGCTGGTCTAGGGAAACTTCCTTCTCGAAGGCCATGTAAGCCAACACAAATCTTATCGGAGCGGGTTGGATCTCACTGGACTTACTGGCGTGTTGTCGCCAGTGGCTGGGCCTTCGACCTCTTAGTCACCAGTCCAGGGGCCTCCGTGGAGCGCTGTCGGCTCGCTTGCTCCACGATCTGCGGCTGTTTGTCTATCCCGTAGTCCGGAATCATCATTTTGGCTCATTTTACTTTCGTCCGAGTGGTTTGGCTTTTTGCTTCTACTGTAAGCAAGTAGCGTCTGTGCGGCAGAATGCTTTCCCCCATACGTGTATAGTTTTTGTTTGTGTTTTTGGCACTCGTGGTTGGAGCGACAACTTTGGATGCACCTGTCGCAGTTTCTGGCGCAGACGCTCACTTCGCTATGGCTTTAACTGCCGTCCTCCCAATATCCCATGTCTGGGATGGGAACCTTTCAGTATGACCCCAGTGCCACCGCTCACTAGTCCTGCAGCAGCCAAAAGTTTTACGGGCATTTTGGGAGAGCCCGTCTCCGTTAATGCATCTTTTCATTATTATTGTTGTTGTTTAGTTTTTTGTTGTCATTGGCATTCATATTATAATATATTATGATCCTACGAGTTGCGGAGAAGAGAGTGGTCTTCCACACCCGGGTAAAGCATACTTAGAAAAGGGGAGCTCACCGTTTAAGACTGACCCTCAGCCAGGCTGACTCTCGGCATGACCGAAGTGACCTCTTAGTCTTAGTCTTAGTAGGAGAGGGAGAATGTCGAGACATTTATTAAAAGCGGCTGAACAACTCGCTTTGTCGGTTCTGCTCCGGCGCAAAATACCCGCTGGTTGTTCGCTTATTTGCAGGGCTTTTACAGTTTCCATCCAACTATCACGGCTTTATTATTCACAGCTAGCCTCCTAAGATGCCTTCGCTATCCGCAACCTGCGACCCGCTCGGTAGCCCCAGCTAGGCGCACTCAGATCCATCTCACTAGTTCCTTGGCCAAGAGCTGCAATTATGTGTGTACGATCTGCTAATTCCTCATGAAGAAGAAAATCCTTTATGATATTTGGTCCCATTACCTCAACAGACAAAACCTTGAATAACAATTTTGGAGTTGCTGGTTTGCTCGTGTAAATCCTTGTCTCTGGTAGCGCAGGTTCGGCGTTCTCTTATTTTCTGAGTTTTGTTTTAAGTTAATGTTAAGACATGATGGTTTTCCTTACATCTATTTTTCGTACACTCACGTCTGTACTTGCAGAGTGTGACTTCCATAATGTATCCAACGTTAAAAGGTTAAATTAATAGACTTACTAGCCTCTCCCTTGAGGCTCTTTTGCAATTTCATACGGTTTTCTAAATTCGACGACCATGCACGAAATTTGATCGCCTGCTTGATCTCCGGCCAGTTATAAAAACTATTTAACTCGGTTCAGCGTAAACTAAGCGTAAGCCTATCACTCTTGCCAGTCGGACTTACAAACAGATACCAATAACTTTCAAACATGGTGTCGTGTTAATTTATTTAACTTAAATGGCTCTACGCCCAAGCTCCCAAGCTTGCGACTTCAGTAGCAACTCTCAGTTTTACTAGCTGGCCTATAACGTAATGAAAATGTACTTACACAAAACGGAGACCTGAACCAAAGTCTTAAAACGAATCAAGGACCTCAATGAAGTCAGCATCGCTTAAATTAATCCAGAAGTGTGACCTCTAAAATGTTGTTCCACTTGCCGGGGCAAGTATGTATTAATTTTCCTACTATCGGCCAGGAAATTCGGCGGAATCGCTCGAGAATCCCCCGTCAAGTTGGCACAACTTCTCCTCTCACTCTCTTCGCAAGTTCTTTTTCTTTTCAAGCTTAGTCCAAACTTTATTTGCAGGCCTTCTCCTTTATTTCGCTTTCTGTTTTAATCACTTTATAAAAAGCGCGCAAGACATCTTTAAGAGCAAATTCCCTGTCGGGCTCTCATTCCCTGCTGTACCATTCTGAATGCCTTTGTTTACGCCGCAGAGCATAGGGAGAGCGCGGGAAAAGAGGTTTAAAAAGTAGGTGCGGAAAAGCCAAGGAAACGGGGTCCGGAAATCGAAAAGTGCGGGTGGGAAATACTTTAGCGGATGATGGAAACGCTCACCAACAATTAAGTCGCATTTGTAGTAAACTTTTGGATTACCAAAATATGTTAAGACTTTGTTAAACTTGTCCGCTTCCAGGAAACTTTCTACAAACCCATCCGCCTCGCCTTTACCCTTATCCTTAGGTGCGCTGCTAATTTGTTAGCTTAGCAGTTGCTGCTCCGCCCCCTCCGTCACCTCTGCATATCCCCTCCACCCCTTTGCACTGACCCAGTTAAGTTTAGCATATGAATGCAGCACACGACGACAAAAAGCCCACATTATTTCGTCATAGGGCCGGTTTCTGCCCTCCCTGTCAAAATTTCGCGATCAGATAGTGTTCTGGCTAAGAAAATTTGGTTTGCTATCGTCTAAATTTGACTGGGACCCAAGTCTTTTTCGGTTCAAAACAGCTGCTTTGAGTGGTTTCAATAACCAAAGCAACTCTGTGATTGCGTCCCACACCGCAATTATGTGCTATACATCTGATAAAGTCGATAATTACCAGCACTGTTAACTGGACTAGGCTATTCTTTAACGTTCAGTTAAATTACAGAAGGTGCGTAACCGATTTTCTTTACGATAGGTATATCTGGGACTATATTTTCCGGACAGATCGCGATCAGGCAATACTCGTTTTTTTGCATAAAGAAAGTAATTGGAGATTATTAAATACGTAGTTTCCACATTATATTAATATTACATTTCACATAATACTATACAATGCCGTTAATTACTGAATACAATCTAACTTCGGCAAGTCAAAACTTATGCACCATTGCGATAATAACACAATTAATTGGTAATGTAGCGACGCGATTAACCATTTATTAACCTATAGGAATACTCGTACATATATCAAAAAAGTCGTCTAATATGGCCTGATCATTTCTGCATTTTCGTGGTTAGCTTTCGATGAAATTTCATATTTATTGCTCTAATAAAATGAAATAAAACATCTATTAAGTGTAAATCTGATAATCCTCTTTACATAATTGTTTGTAAGAGCTATTTAAAATTATTATTTTCGTTGCTGCGTACACACACTGTCCTTACTTGTCCTATAGATTTTTGCGAACGTTTCAATTGCATTTCAACTTTGTCTGTTGTCTGCTACCGGAATGTTAGCATCACCCATCGTAAACCGCCCATCCGTCCACAGAGTTTCTTTTCAGTTTTCTTCCTTGCCTCAGCCTCGGATCCCCAAATGCACTCTTCTTTGTTCTTCGCGTGTGTTTTTTCACAGATCTGCTTTTTATGATTATTGCAACTCGCATGTGCATGTGTGTGGGGGATAGCGGCAAAAATTGGGATGTTAAATTGTTAGCATATGTCGTAAAATCCAACGGGGAGAGTCAGTGCCCCATAGCATGTTGCTAGTCCACTGCTTTCTACATTTTTTATTTGTGGCAAATTAGTTTATGTGCCAGGCAATGGCTCTGACATCATCATCGTCCTGCAGGGAACTGCGCTAGGCATGTGCAATGAAGTGCAAGTTTACTTCAAGCGCCCTCCATGGCAAGGCCATTGTGCCAATAATCTGCTAGATAAAAATGCCAACTGACCTTGTCGTCAAACTGAGGAGGAGGAGGATACAGCCAGCCTTCATATTTCATGTATATATATATTTTTCCCTATAGATATATAATAGCCAAACTAAATTATTAATGTTTTTGATTCTTCTTCATAATATTATATTAGCTTGAAATGAATTTCGCTTACTAACTTACAAACATGTGATTTAAATGCCAGATTATTTAGCTGACAACTTTAATGATACTTTCGTCATATTTAACGGCACCTTAGCTTGACTTTTGGTAATAAATCCAAAAGGGCCGTGAAAACGCAGTAAAGACTAGAGCGAAACTGTGATATCTTTCCATCAAGAACCGGTGTGACCAACAAAAATAAGGAAATTGACCAAATTGAGAGTTTTCCATAATATTATTGGTCACATGGACTCGTATTTCCATCTGTTCTTTGTAAATATAATTCAATGAAAATAGATTAAGACGGATTAGATGTTGGCATATTATTGAGGTATTACGCGGCGATGGAACTGGAAAAGCAAATAAGCGGAGACGTCATCGCCGCCGAATAACAGATTATTTGCGTAATAGCAGCACAATCGGGATAAGCCCATTGTGGTTTAAATCCCATATAATGGGTTTCGCCTGTACGGCGTTTGTTAAGGTCACTTTTTTTTCTCAAGGTCAACGACATTTCGTTCATGAAGTACCCGACCGAACGAAAAATCAGTAAGCTCCTCTTCATGCTCGTTCGTTCAATTGTTCTCTTATATGGAGTTTTTGGCTCACGAAATTATTCAGTGGATGTTAAGTAAGAGGCATATGTACATACATAGGTAAATAAATGTAATATTTACCTATACAACTAACATATTTAGTCATAGTTTGGTCTTCGAATTCTTACGCCTCTATATGGACTCCTAAGTGATTCCATCCTATCTGTAGCATTATACATACATACATACATACATACATATGTATTTCCCATAAACATTTCACCACCGCCCATTATGCGACTCTAATGTTTTTGATTACATCTTTTTGTATGAGTTATGAGTGTGGCTCTAACATTTGGTCTATGCGCATAAATTAAATGCCAGGACACACATGCCAGGGATAAATGGGTATACATATATTTGTGCTGGGCAAGAAAGTAAGCTATTTTTACTTCAAGCCTTAATTTGAGGTGCAGCTGGCAAAATGACAGGTCCGGCCACGAGCACGGTTAAGGACACACAGCACAGCGATAAGAATTCCTGTTCCGATTCACCATTTAGCATTTAGCTTCGTCTCGGATTTAATGGCAGTTGTCTATCGAACTCGCTTCGAAACAAATTTTAAATTTGGTGAGCTTTAATATTGCCACTACCACGCATAAATGCATACATGCGAAGAGCTCCTATGTTCAAAAATTCCTAAGAAGTGAGCTTGTGATCTTTTTTGGGTTGGTAAGTTTTCATGCCCATATTTTTCATATTGTAATCGTATGTATCTGAATATGGGAAAGTATACAAATTACTTCTGCAAATGTTCTCTGGAAATTGGAGTAAAATCGGACCATAAGCATTATTAATAATATACATACTTGTACATATGTACATATGTATATAACAGCAAAGTTTAATATTCAGACAGACTACAAAACGTTGCAATTGCGCTATGTAGCCGCATGTAGCCGACAAGGTCGTCGGTTAGAGTTATTTTTTATTAGTTGTTTATTTTACATGTTTGTGCTTATATTTTAACGTAACTAATGGCGATTTGTTTCACTGAATAGCTTTTTATTTAAAAGTAAAAAGGGCATATTCTTGTTAATATAATATAAAGATGACATAGCAATATTGCAACACATGTAGCTTTCACCCATCTAATTTTTGCTCTAAAGACACCCAGTTATTTATAATGGGCTCGCCTTCGTGTCCAGTGGTTCAAGTAAGCTTAGTTAGGCTTACAGCAACTGCAATTTAAGCTCTAAATTCGTCCAGATACGTAATGACACGAGCACAAAGCAAAATAATCACCGTTAGATAGAACGGTTAGAAGGAAACGGTTTAGGAAACGATTAGAAGGAAACGGAAACGCCACCCATTGGCCGCCATCGTCGTCATTACGCTGCCCAAAGAATTCCATAATAATGACGTGCAATTTGCCATTTTGCTATTTTAGTTTCGCAAGAATGCAACTATGCTGCAGAAGGACGAGCGCACTCTATTGCCAAATGCTCTTTCACAATGGTATTTACAAATCCTTCTGATATTAGCTCTAACAGTCAACCGACGACTTTTGAGCTCTTATTCCCTCACTTCATTGACCATTTTGCCATAACCATTTTGCCAAATGATCGACCCAAATGGTTCCGTAACCAACGTATTCGCCTGATTTGTCTCCGTGTGACTTCTGGCTATTCCCAAAACTCAGGAGACCACTCTGGGGAACGCTTTTCAAGACGATTCAGAAGATAAAGAAGATGGGAATACCGGAAATTTACTATTTTGAATGTTTCGAGGATTGGAAAAAACGTTGGCAGAGGTGTATTTTATCGTGTATTACTTAAAAGGGGATGAAGTTGATTTAGAAGAATAAATAAAGAATTTTAATTTTACAAACAAATTCACCTTACATTTTCTCCCACAGTAGTATTTCTCGTCTAGAAGTCGTAATAGTGTCCACGATACAATTCTAATTTACGATCTGTGTGCGAGGAGAAATTGTCAAAATATATGGCTATTTCTTCTATCCAGCGTATAAACCAGCACGACACAACCATGGCAACGGAGGAGCAGCGGTATTGGTAAGAAGCTCTCTTAGCCCATAAAGTGTGATTGAAACACAAACCATTCAAATGTCTTCCATTAAAGTTGCCACAGGCTTGGGATACATCCAAGTAAGCGCAATATACTGCCCTCCAAGGCACAAAATTGAAGAAAGGCATTTCACTGACATACTTGCTTCCTGTGGTCAGAGACATCTGGTTGGAGGTGACTGGAATGCTCGACATTGGGTGGGGTGATAATTGCAATTCACCCAGGGGGCGCGAGCTAGCCAATTCAATTTCAGTCAAAGGGGCTAAGATTCTTGCCACTGGTTCACCAACTAGATACCCATATATACCTAGACACACAGCTGAATTCTCAAGTAAATATCTGCCAAAACTCGGATTTGGACTCTGATCAGTTAGCCCTTGTTGTAAATCTGCTAACAAATGGTGTTATTGTCAGACCAAGTCCTCGGTTAATCTCAGGTCGTACTGATCTCATAGCTTTCAAACAACATCGCGAGAGCTCTTATCAACTAAATTCTATTCTGTACTCTAGAGAAGACATCGAGAATGCAGTTGACATTCTTACTGAAAGTATATATAGAGCTGCTTCTGCTTCAACGCCACCTGACCCGGATCCCTGTCCCATAAGTTACAACATTGTTCTTACAAGGGAAGCCAGAGAATTGATCAAGAGGAAAAGGTGCCTTCGAAGAAGAGCCATTCGTTCTCAAGATCCTCTGGACTGAAATATGTGGCACCAGGCAGAAAGACAACTACGAACTGTTTTCGGGGTTCTTTGAAGCCAGTTTTCGAAAGAAAACTGTCCTCCATGGACTACACCGTTGAGACGAACTATTCACTATGGGAGGAAATATCAGAAGTCATCGAGTTTTTGCCCAAAAACAAAGCTCCGGGTATTGATAGGATTTGTCACGCTACGTTGAAGGCCTTGCCTACAGGAGCAATCCTATACATAGCACTAATATTCCGTGCAATTATTAGGATCCAGGTGTTTCCAAAACAGTGGAAATTGGCTGCGATACTGATGATCCACAAGCCGGGTATACCAGACGTTGACCCTGAGTCATATCGACCAATAAGTCTGTTACCCTCCCTGTCCAAACTGTGGGGAAAACTTATTGCGAATCGAATTACAGTTATTATTATTCAAAACAGTATCTTGCCAGATCATCAATTTGGCTTTCGAGGAGGACACGGTACAGTGGAACAGGTCCACAGATTG
>JAEIIG010014828.1:0-15486 GCA_018904695.1 Drosophila parvula
AATCAATCAAATTTGATAATTGGATGAGATTCAGTTTGGTAATGCTTAAGTAAATATATTTAAGATTTTTTTTTTTTTTTTTTGCATTGGCTTACCCGCTTCTTCCTCAAGTCGCGTCTCTTTCTCATTCAATTTTCGAAATTCTGATGGAGGCCCCCATTCAGAATTTGTTTCTGCGGGCTTTGCGGCATTTTTATGCTTTTGATTCAGTTGTTGCTTTGCTTTTGCCGTTCGTTTTTGTTGTAGCCCCATAAAAAATCCATTTTAGCCGGGCCAACACGCCAAACCAGTCGGTCAGAGTCGCCGAGTCTAGCATTTTGTTATAAATTCACGACTTCACGGCAACAACGCTGCCCGTGCCCCTGCCCCTGCCCCTGCCCCTGCTTCCCCACCTGTTTCGTCTCGTTTGCCGCCGCTGACTGTCGCTCTCTCTCTCTCTCTCTCTCTCTCACTCTCTCTGTCTTTCTATGTCTCAGGAGCGACCTTAGCCAAGGCTGAGATTGAAAAAGATGACAAAGATGGCTGCAACATCCGGTTGGCCATATGGGTGTGTGTGTGTACGGTGTGTGTGTGTGTGTGCATATGGGAAATACTCATACTAGCACATTGTTCCAGACAACGCCGGCAGCGGCGTCTCAGTTTCAGCCGCAGTCTGATTTTTGAGTCTGAATCTGAATCTGAGTCTGCCTTTGGGTTTTTGGTGCTGATAAGGCCACCCACCAGCCCTCACCCTCCGTTGGCACTGGCACCCCTGCAAGTTGCAGTCTGCCTTCTGTCTGCCAATCTACACTGAGCGCAATTACAGACTAAACAGAAGGGAGATCTTAAATCTGTTTGGTTTGGATTTTATTCTAAGGTGCTTCAAGTTTCAGAAATGCCAGTAAAGGTAATAACCCTATAAATCATATCAATATTATTAACTTTTGTATATCCTTTATAAGAATTTGAAGTACAACTTATTTTCAGGTGTTTTTAATTACATTTAACCTTAAATAAAAGCCTCATGATATATTATATTCTCCTACCGTTTTTATAGACAGGTTATTCTATCTTTTATAATGATTAGATCACAAGATCAAGGCTGATGTGTAAATTGTTACAGATATAAGCACCAAGCTTATATGTACTTTTTGTTTTACAAAGAGCAAAGTTCGGGAACTATAACTTAAAGTTCCTCTGTGCAAAGATACTTTCCTATAATGTTTCTAAGATATCAGCTTATTTATTTCTAACCAAATCCTAAGACTAATTCAACTACAAACTCGTTTAACTATCAAACTTTCAAATATATATCACATTTTATGTTGGTTTTCTATTTAGTTCTAGAACTTGTTTCAGGAATCTCACTTCTCCGGCTTAGCTTTAGTTCAAATCTCTCGGAACTGAATCTGGACTCTATATATAATATAATGCCTTTGCTGGCTATGTATGGGTGTGATGTCTGGGCGCTCGCACTTTGTAATTGCAATTTCTGCGAATGCGAATGCGATTTGCAATATTGCGAGCGACTGAACGGCATTAGCTTGCCTTATTTTCGGCTGATTGTTCACTTTCGGAATAGGTATATATTTTGTTTGCTGATTTTTGTCCGATTTTTGCACTTATTTTTTTTTCGCGTTATATTACTGCCTTGTGTCTTTGTTTAACATTTGCACTGAATAGTAAGTGTAGTGTAGCGTTTGTGTGTTGGTGTATGTGTCGTCTACAGAGAGTGCTGGCAGAGCACTGAGAACGGAGAGCAGCAGTTGTGTCAAGGGAGAAGAGAGATAAGGCCAGCAACCGGCAGAGACGAGACGCGCAGCACGAATGAATGGAGTTGGCCGGCCAGCGAGCGAGCAAAGCTACTGGCGAAAACGGCAGCGGAGCCGAAGAGAGCCGAAGTCTGGTCATACGAAGTTCCGGCAGAGGTGAGAGAAGCTTTCTCTTCGCCAGCGCCATCGTCGTCGTCGTCGTCATCGCCATTGCTCAGGCGTGTAGGTCGTCTAGAGGCCGTCGGTCGGCTCTCTTCGGGTGCGCACTCTCTTTCGGCCCCCGAAGCGGTGCTCTTTGCTGGCCAAAAACTGCAAATCAAAGTCGAGGTCGTTGTACGAATGAAAGAATGTCGGCGATGCGATTGTTGTTGGCCCCGGCGTCGCTGCCTAGGCCAGCGTCGCAGTTGCCGAGCGATCGCCCCCCCCTTTCCTACCCGCTGCTGCTGCTGTAGCCGCACTGCTGCTGCTGCCGCCGCTGCTGCTGCTGCTGCTGCATTATGCTGCCATGTATCTGTCTCTTTATTTTTCGCTACATGTGCGTGTCTGTGTGTGTGTGTGTATGTGCGCTCGGCATGCCTTAACTTGGCTTTCTTTTGAATAATGTTGCTTCATGCCTTCGCAGTCTTGGTCTTCATCTGTCGCCCTCTCTCGCTAGCGCTCTGTCCCCCCTTACCCTCTCTCTCTCTCTCTGTCATCGTCTAGCAGCAAAAATGCTGTTACTTTTTATGTGCAACCCTTCCGCCCACCGCCCATAGCCCATAGCCCCCCTTTTTCGCTCTTTCCCCCGCTCTCAAGGAATTCAGTTAGCCTCGCTCGCTTTGCCCATTTTTACTACCTTTTTCCACTACTCTTTTTTTATATTTTTATTTTTGTGTCTTTTTTCCATACCCTTTCAAGGGGTTTTATGATGCCTACGCTTATTCATCATTAGCATCGTCTGGAGAAGTTGAAGAATCAAAAAGATTTTCCCAAATATTTGCCAAAGCAAAGATTGTAAACATTTTACAGGATTTTTTAAGGTAACAAACGGTTCTGTTGCGTGCACAAACTGTGCTGTTATGCGATGATGAAATTGATTTAGAAGTTTAATTAACCATTTTACCAGAAATACTTAAAATAAATATTTTTAACTATTACAGAATTGTAAAATAATAAAAAAAAGCTTTTTTGAAATTATTAAATTTTTTAACAGAGCCATTAATGATACTAGCGGTTATTTGGAAACTTAAAGGTGCTGTTATAAGCACAGCAAGTGCTGTTAAAGCCCAAATATATAATCAATTAATTGATACAAAAGGGTTTCATCTTTCTTTATAACACAAATAGATCTTATAGCCATAAGATAAGAACTTTAGATCAAAGGGATAATCTTTTACGAACAAAGTTGATATATTAAACCAACTTTGCAATTTCCCAGATAATAAAGGCTATAAAAAAGGGCATAAAAACTTCGGCTTCGCCAGTGTTGTCTGCTTTATTTTTTCCTTAGCTGGTTTCCCCCCTTTTTAACTTATTTTCCCTCGTCTTCTTTTTTTTTTAATACATTTTCGGCTGCTTTCGCGCGTTTGTAATAAAAACTCGTTATAAGTAGAAATTCTTTTCTTTTGGGCTAGTTCCACCTGTCCACCCCGCTGCCCGCAAATCCATTCTTTAAGCACTCTTTGCGGCCACTTTTCTTTATTATGATTTTTTCTCCTTCTTTATTTTTTTTTTTTTTGCCTGCTTTTGGGCCATAACAAATGTGAGAACCGCCTGTGGGCAAAGAGACCAGCGAGAAGCTGTAGCGGCTTAGAGCCTCAGAAATTTGAAGTTAACGCCCCCAATCCCGTGTTATCTGCAGAAATACGGGGAAACAGTATCTTCCCCCTTCCCTTCCCTGCCCCTAATTAGAGCTAATTTGCTGTGGCCGCCAAATTAAATTGTCACTTTTTCGACCGTCCGATAAGACAGTCCAGCTGGACAGAGAGAGATAAGATATTTAGCTATATCTATGCCGGCTCACAACGAACGGAGCGAAATTAGTAAAAAGAAAAAAATACTGCAAATTCATTTTGGGCCACGGACTATTTAACATCATTTATCGTGAGCCGTAAACAAGAGCCTCGAAAAAAAGCGGGCTCAAAGCGGCTGAGACGCATGATTAGGCAAAACGCGATTGGTAGTGTTATTGACCAACAACCCATTTTCAGGGAATGCTAACGGGTGTGAGTATTGCCAGGAATTTGCATTGGCCAAAAACCAGGAGAGGAAATGTGCTGATGAATCGCTTTCGGTTAGATTGATGACTCGTTTATTGCATTGCGGAAGTAACATCGGCGAAGGATAATCGAGAAAAGGGTTTGGTTTGCCCGGGCCGTCTCAGCCGGAAGGTAGCCACATTTATATTGCTCTTGAACTGCCATTTGAGCACTCCATTTTTATTGTCTGTCCTTGGGGTTTATTTATCCAGGGAGGAAGGCTGGCTTGTGATGGACCTACTTTTTCAATCATAGGACACTTATCACAGGCTTAAGGGATATATTAGCTGGATTCGAGAGTTATTCTTGTGATGTCTTCATTTGTTGCACAAATTTGATTTAATGGGGTAATATGGAAGGTGTTTATGCCAGTTTCAAGTCTAGAAACATAACATAACATACTTCCTCTTTGAAAACTACTAGTTTCTCATGGAATAAGTTTGATCCTTTGGTAATCAGCTTGTAACATTCTACAATGTAGGAAATAACACTGATTCTTTCGAGCCTATGGGGCGGGTACTTGATATGGTTTACTTGAGGAACCTGTAGTTTCTGGTATCTACATTACATATGCCTCAAAGTTTCTGTATTTCTCAGAACAAAAACACATTGTAATATCTTTTTAAAGTATACCAAGGCATAAACGGGATGTAGCTTGGAAATAATGGCCAAGCTTTCTTTCTTTAACTTCCAATATACTCTAATAAAGGTGCCTCCTACTGCCTGTCATACCCGGCGTATGCTTGATAACTCTCCCTGGACCATAATCACTTCCGCCAGTTCCGCTTGCCTTATCATATTTACGACCGCCTCGCCACTTGTCACTTGATTATAATAGATGTCCCTTAATGAACGCTCCCATTTCATTTCAACCGCCCCGCCCCGCCACTCACCTGTAATTTTCCGCCTGTCATTAAGCGGGTTTCCATGCCATTTCCCCGCTTCTGTATTCTGTATATTTGGTTAACTGGAGTTTACTTGGATTACTGCCGGAGTTGATGTGTCGTTATGGCGCGACGCATTTAATGGGAATTGGATTTCGATATGAGAGTGTCGGGTTTGCACGCGATTTATTCAGATTTGGCAGGAACACACAGACACGGCAAATGTACGGGCTTACTTTTGTATCTATCGGTTTCAAATTCACTTTGATTTTTGTATTTTTTCCTTATCTTTTGTAGTTCAGTTTTTTAATGTTAGGGTTTTCTGTTTTTTTTGTTTTTGACTTGGCGAGACACCTGCGACCGTCTCGCTGGAGAGTCCAGGCTCGACTGGCGCCTGCTGCACTTTTTCGGGAAACTCCAGGCGGACTTCGGGAGTTCTGTTCTGTCTGTGTTCTGAGTCTGAGTCTGGACTTGGTTCGCCGCCGCCGCCGCTGGCCGGTGGAGCCGTGCTCAACCTAAGCTGGCGGACGTTGCTTGGCGACTGAATGCCAACTTCTTGGGGACTGGCCCAACGAGAACTGCTGTGAGCGCGCTCTGCTGCAACTCCCGAAGCCGCCGGCGACGCTGGCTGCGGCAGAGGTGCGACAGAGACACTAACTGCTCTGCCGGCGAGTTTACTGCAGTGCAACGGGGGCGGGGTGGTGGTGGGGCTCGGTCGGGCCAGACAACGAGTGCATTGGCATAGTAAACTTTTGCACGAGGCGCCAGGCCAGCCTCTCGCTTGCTCGCTTGCTCGCTTGCTCCCTCTCTCTCTCTGTTTCGCTCTTTCCCTCTCTCTTTCCGCGATGCCGTTAGATGCGCACTTGACGTCTGGCGTCGCAACAAGTCGGCAGCAGCACTGCCCATAGCAGCAGCAGCGACGCCGGCAGCGCCGTCGACTGTCTGTCTCGCGGTTCGTTTCGCACAAAGGAATTCCCTTGAGCAGCCGAGCGAGGTAGCCGAAGCCGAACAGCAAGGCCGAGCGCCACCGAACCGAAAACCGAGCGCAATCAGCAAAAAACGAACAG
Organism: Drosophila parvula; assembly: GCA_018904695.1. Lineage (NCBI taxonomy): Eukaryota > Metazoa > Arthropoda > Insecta > Diptera > Drosophilidae > Drosophila > Drosophila parvula. The sequence continues at coordinate 5,940 of JAEIIG010014828.1, forward strand.
CGGCGCCAACGAAGTTTTCCTATATGGTTCGTTTTTTTTTCTTTCTGTTCTCATCTGCACTTTGTTGCTACTTTTTGGATAATACCAGAAAGTACCAGGAAAATGGAAAACCGGAAGCTAAAAGACTCTAAAGTAAAGCTGGAAAATTGAGAATTATCAAGAAAAAGGTACATACACAGGTAGGAATATTACAAAAAAGTCTTGGTTAGAAAGGAAATTGAAAGTAAATATGCTAAGTAAATTTAAAAAAAAAAAAAGGAAACTAAGTGTATAAATAAAGTTTAATTGCTAAGGGCTTAAAGAAAACTATTTCTAGTGCTTCTATTAATGTAAATCTAAACGCTTTTAGGGAAGAATTGGTATTTATGTAAATTTTTGGATAGGAAACTGTTAAAAAGGAATAAACCCGCTTCAAAGATTAATAAATGGCTTGAAAACTACAAGTAAAATAAAGAAAAAACTGTGCAGATAGGGGTAGCAGTGAAGAAAGGATGTGAGTAGATAGGAATAGTAGAAAGATACAAATTTATATAGATAGGGAAAGTATGAAAGAAGGAAGACCAAGAACGAAAGAAAATGTAATAATTTATAATGTGTTAATATCCAAAAATAAACCAATATTCCAAACGAAGAATCTACAACTACTCAATCTTTGTTATCACTACCTATTTCCCTCCTTCTACCAACTCTAGCTTAAGGATCAGTAAAAGTGGCAACAGAAATACGATTTACAAGCCGGAAAAGCAGGAAAACTGCGACCCCACCGATGTTTTGCCAGTTGTAAGCCGCTCGGGGTATAGATTACAATACAAGACTTGATTCGCTAAAAAAGGGGGGCCCCCGTAAGCAGAAGCTGACGAAAGGGGGGTTCTAGCCGCGGAAGCTTCGAATTTAGCCGGCATTTTGCAGTGCATCCGCTCGGCAATCGGCTGAGCACGGGGTGGATTGCCTGGCCTAGCCAGGAACGCAAAGAAGAGAAGCCAACGAGCAAAAGAGAGCGCAAGACTTAAGAGAGCCTTCGGCAGGCCTTTTTTTTGGGGCAGGTCAAGTTAAGCCAGAGAGCGGAGAGAGCGAGGACCGGAGGCCAGCTGACGGACAGCGAAACGCGGAAGCGGCGCTCAGAAGGCCAACGAAGGATGCGTCGCAGGATGGAGTGCTCTGCTCGTTATTAGATTCATCTTGTTTAGCGCTTAAGCATCTTGGAGAGCCCAAGAGTCCGCAGCTGGGGGCAATCCCCAACTGACCGTAAACTCTGCTCCGCTTGCCCGGGATTGCCCAGGATTGCTGGAAGGACCTCCTCCACCGCCTCACTTGTCTCATCATTATGCCAGCTGGATTTTTATAACCAGCATCTGTGCAGGGTTTCATTAAAATGATTATTAGCACATCTTCAGGAGGCAGTCGACGACGACGACGACTGTGAGTGCTCCACTGCCCCAAGTGGCAGTTCCACTACTATCCATTGTGTATGGGATCTAATTAGAGCTGCAGGATCCTCCAGCTGACGCCTGATTAGGCCGAGGACCCTCCGCTGCACTGGTCCGCCAATTTGCATGCTCGCTTTAATTCCATTCAACTGATGGCCGGCCGGTCGCCACACGCGAGACGACAGCAATTAAATTATCAAACAATTTCCCAAACTGCACAAATATTATTAAATTTTCCCCAACGCACCTAAATACTTATTGGCATATGAATATATATATATGTATGTATGTATATGTGTGTGTGCATGTCCATGTAAATGTCCAGATTTGCATGTGTGTGGGGACACTTGCCCCGTCCTCGGAGGACATTCTGCACACATGTCGCCTATTAACCGCGTACAATTTTCATATGCAAAATTGGCAAAATTTTCGATATGACCAAAAATATGCAGGCCCAATATCTGGCACAGAGGTGAGTGGCTAAAATAGGCAAAAGCCTGTAAAGGATAATTACATTAAATACTAAATAATAGCAATTAACAGGAAATTAAAACCCTTTGTAACTGGATATTCTTTAAATAAATTAAAATGTATTTAAGGAATAAAATAAAACAAGCTCAAGGCTTAAAGGAAACTTGATTAATTTTATATTATATTATTTTGTTTTGTAACTTTTAAAGCTTTTTAAAAGTTAAAAGTTTATAAAATACTTGATTTTCTCTTAATTAAAAACATGTTTTTAATAAAATATTTGGGAGTTACTTCCCAACTGAACATTAATGGTCAGTCTCCACTGTTCCTATTACTGTGCCGGACTTTTGCATTGCACCCCCGCACTCCTCATCCCCCTCCGCAAAGTTTCAAACTGCATTTTAGGCATTTTGTCGCTAAATTGAGTTCCGGTTTTAGGATGGCTTTTGTGTGGGTTTTTTTTTTTTTTTGGTCCAGCCAGGCAACCAATCCCTGCGATCCTTCGGCTTTGCCGCACCTCGTCCTTTTTCGGGCAGTGTGTTTGTTTCGTCTGATACATTCTTTTTTTGCGGCAACACACACACACACACAGACACATACTGTATTTATTTTATGGCCGTCGCAGTTTGTTTTACAAATATTTTTATCCCGGCTAAATAAATTCGCATAAAATTTGCGCCTTGTAATTAAACCAGAAATTCCAATGTCCTGCTGCCTGCCAAAAATAGCTGCTGGCCATTAACAAGAAGTTGGCAGCAATTAGCGATGGACACAAATAAATTATTTACAAATTTTCTGCGTTCGCCATAAACAATCCATAATGCGGCGCACTGGGAAGGGTTGCTCGTTCCAGCCGTTTTTATTCAATGGAACACAAAAAGCACAAACAAAAATATTACAACAACAAAAAATATAACCAAAAAAGTAGGAAAAGTAGAAAAGTAGAAAAGCGGAAAAGTGGCAAATTATGGCAGTAGCCACGAGAGCTTTAATTAAACATTAAAACGATGCTAATCAGCGATCCCAGGGCAATTGCAATTGCAATTCAAACTAAAAGCCTGCATTAAAGCGGGACTGCATAGCCAAATGACCATTAGATGGGCCCCAAAACAGCTGGGGGAAAAAAACGCAAAATATAAATATATATATATATATGTGGGGAAAGGAAAAAGGGCGAATATATATGCGCAAAATATTCAAATGCATCTAAATAAATATGAAAATTTTATAATATCATGCCGGCAGATAGGACAGGACGAAAAATCATTGAACACACTTTTCCGCCGGCTCGCGGAATATTGAAAAGGATTAACTTTGATCGGAAATGGGCATCGGGGTGTGTCCTGGTCACCCGGACAGGGCACAAATTAAGCTAATTGCGCGCCAGATATGCAAACACACTCCGCCCGAAGGGGTATCGGTCGCAAGTAGCTGCTGGCTTTTATCCGTGTGGCGCAGGGTGGGTCAGCAGAGGTCACCGTTGTTCACTCGCATTAATAGTCACATTTGCATAAACTGCACTAGGCTGGCAAAACACAACCAATGCAATAGATGGACGCACTCATTGTCAGGTCTCCCTGGGCCCAGGACTTCACTTCCATTCACCTCGTCCCGATGATGAAATGTCCTGTCAAACTGACAGCCAACCAAAAATCCATCTGTCGATCTGTGAGTGCCGAGTGAGTGCCCAGTGCCCTCTGTCGAGTGCCGAGTGCCGAGTGGCCAGTGCCTAGAGCTATTCACCAGACAATATAGGGCCTGATTGACATGTCAAGTCAATCGAGGAGTCCCCGTGAATTATGCAAAAATGTAGCCACAATTGCGAGTATTTTCAGCCAAATAACTCAACCTGTAACACTCGGCGAGTGGCTTAGGCCGTAAACTACACTTTATCCTTAGGAAAAGGTATATATTTTCCAGGGAAGACTTTAAGCTGTCGAAAAGAAAGCTGGGTTGGATTCCTGGCCAAGTTGGTTAGGAAAATTTATGTCTAGATATTAGCAGCAGAGTCTGGTAAGGAGAGTCTGTTTCACCTGGAATTCGAAAGATTCTGCTTGGTCACAGAAAGGTTACTACTTGAGTTGACCTTTCATATAATATTAACAAGAGTTAGCCACATTTTCTTCAAATATTTTTGCACTCGTACAAGAAGAATTATTACAAAACTTAAAGACTTGAAAATCATTTGAAAACCCTGGCTGAACTATGCATTATTTTCGTGGATTTTCGGCCATAACTCAAGCTGTTTCTCAGCTTGAAAACTTCACCTTATCCCTCTTGTTAAGTGCTATAAATTCGGTGCTTAAAGCCGCCTCGAATCCGCCTAATTGATTCGATTTAACCAGCTCGAACTTAGCCAAAGTCAAGCTGGTGAAAACTTTCCCCTGCCGATGGCAGTTGGCAGTTGGCAGTTGCCTGTTGGCCTGTTGGCTGTTGCCAGTCGGAGTACTCAATTAGCTCAAGGTGGCAGCTGAGTGAAAACTTTTAAGCTGCCAAATTAAATGAAGTGTGGCAGTGCGATACGCAACTCTTCTGGCTAATTCGAGTGGATTTTGCAGGCAGGCGGCTAATTGGAAAAGCCAATGCCGCGTACCGCTTGACGTATACTTAATCTTTTTGACACACACACACACACAGAGAGAGAGAAACATGGACAGTGTTGTGAAGCTGAGTGGCATGGGGTGTCAGGACATCTCAAATGGGTTAACAGACAAGCGCTCGGCACTTGACACACTCCCCTAGCTGTGCGCAAGATGCAAAGCAAATATAAACAAATCAGCGGACAACGAGAGGAGTCAGCAGAAATGGCAAACAAACGCCGAGGCGAAGGGATAACGATAGATGGCAGTGGCAGTGGACTGGACTGGGTTACTTTAAAACCGGCACATCAGCAGAAACCTGCAGCAGCAGCAGGAGCAGCTGCCACATGACACACACACACACACACACCCACCCAACGACCGACCAATCCGAAACATATGGAAATTAAATTTCTTTCAAGCGAACGAAAAATGCCACGTTTTTGTTGCAGCTTTTTCGGGGGCGCAGATACCTTTTGTGCGCGTGGCGAGGTCGGTTTTTTTAGAAAATGAAACTTTGCACGGCCATCGAGGAGGTACCACACCAGATCCAAATCCAGATCCAAAACCTCGAAAAACGAGCCCTGAGAGCCTCGAAAGCCGAGAGCTGCGAGCTGAGAACCAAGAACGCTGCCCACACAACTGCGGCTGCGAAAGCACTTAATCATCTTAAACCGTTGTTTGCACGGTTTGCCGCAGACGTGGCTGCCACCTCCGGCTACTCTTTCTACACCCACTCGTCCTCTTGCAACGCCCTATTCTATTCCAACCACGCCCCTCCCCCCCACACAACGGCAGGCGGCATACTTTGGTCCTACACGTGTTTTCATATGCTGCGTCGCACGCGCAAAACAAAAATAACAGTCTCAAATAAAAAAAAAGAACAAAAAATAAAGTTAAAAAGGGAAAAAGGGAAAACCTGTTTGTCACCGGAGTTCCAACGAATAAGTAAATACTCTGGCATTGGAAAATGATTAATATGTGAGATACTTTATAAGTAGAAAGATACAGACTGTAGAGATAACCTGCAGCACCGGCAACACTGCTTCATCCACCTCCATCCAGCTCGAAGGACCACAATATAAAGACTTTAAATAAAAAGCCATTCACCTTGTAATTTTTTTAAGAAACTCTATGTATTTTCTTAAGTATACATAAGTTAAATTGTTTATGTTAATTGTTGGACATCAGTTTATTTAATTTCCAGCATAATTCTTGTATATTTTTCAACTTTTCCCTTAACAGAGCTAACACTAGACCGCATATACCCCAAATTTGTGCCGCCGCCCACGTACCTGGTTGGGAAACCGAAAAAGAGTAGGGATATATAACATCCAGGGCCAGCCGCCTCCTCTAACATATCTGTGCTGCCACCTCAGCGGTATCCCCCAGACGCTCCTCTGCCTCAGAGCATCCCTTCCTGACCAGTTGCGCAGCAAACTAAACACGTGGCAGCACCTGTCCAACCGAGTTTGGTATCCGACAAAACACTACCCCTCCCCCCCACGCTTTCCTCACTGCCCCGCTCCACCGCTCTGACGATGGTGACCACATTTCATACAGTTTCCAAAAGCTAAACCGCATTTAGCGCGCGTTTAGTGGTCGCCATTCTGTGTTTGCCATCGTTGCGCGTTGTTGCCCAGATTTATGCAATGGAAATATGCCACTGTCTAAAGTTTCAAGTGCCATTCAGGCCGGGTTTATACCTCTTTGGTTCCCATCCCACCCCCCGAAACCCGCCCCCGCACATGATGTCGGGTAAACACAGCGGCTGAATGTTTTCTGCCACGGAGAACTTCGCTTGGGTTTTTGGTAATTAAAAAAATTTTTGCTTATATGCAAATCAATTAGTGTTGAGCCAGAGATGGGTGAGGGGCTGGGTGAGGCAGAGGGGGGTTTTTGGGGTTACCCTCAAAAGCAATATATGGGGCTTTGTTGTAGTCCTTCTCCTAATTTGCATCTCTGGCAACATTTGGTGGCCCCGGCCACAAAGGCACGAAATTGAAAGGCATATATGCAATCCTTAGGAAGCTGATATGAGCCAAGCTCCAGACTGATTTGCGCAACAATTTGGAATCATCCTCAAACATCGACAGTTGTGGCACTTGGCGAAATAAGGGGGTTCTTTAAGGACAAGAAAAATTGAGAAAGAAGAATGAAGAAGATTCTAAAACCTACAAGAGAACTCCGAAATGTATTGAGATTTATCTAAAACACATGTATTAATTCCCAAAAATAAATAAATATCAATTAACTTAAGGCTTGAGTTGACATTTCTCTCTCTGTTCCGGGCTATATGGAAAAAGGAGTAGAGCGAAGGACTCATTTGATTGCCGGGAGCAGCAACAGTTTGCTCTGCACTGCGGCCATGTCCTGTGGCCAAAATGGATGGAAACGAGAGGCGTCGGGGGGGCAGGATGCTTTGCATATTGTGTACTTAACTTGTTTGACTGCCTGAAGGGGCAGCCGAGCGGTGGCAGGCGGCAACGGGATGGAAACTAGGAGAAAACAGCGCCAGCAACAAGCGATGAAGAACGGAAAGTTCTCACACCCTCCTCCTCCTCCTGCTGCCTTCCACCATTCTCCTTTTTCTCACACGACTCACAACTCTTTGAAGCCAAAGGGCAGAAACTTGCCACAGCTCCTCAGTTTTTCCAACCCGCCGCTGCCGTCGTCGTCTTCGCAGATTTTCCCGGCCAGGCAGCAGGCAGCAGGCGGCAGGCGGCAAGCGGCAGCTCGCATTTCAACGGCAAGAAAACAACTAAAAGTCAAATAAACAATTCAACTTTGCGCTGTCAACGGGAGAATGCAACGAGGAGAGGTCTCTAAAGGGGCAGAAGAGGACGAAGGACGTTGGAGAAGGCGCAGCAGCAACATCATCATCGCTCATAATAATACAAGGAGCCACCGAAGGAGCAACCTTCTACCATAGTTTCTTATTTCGTTGCTTTGCATCTTTTATTTATAGTGCTGCTTTTCTCTCTCGTTCTAGCTTTTCCCCCGGAACTTTTCCTTGTTCGCTCGTGTCGCCGGCAAAAGGTTACAGCTCTTGACTTTAATTGTTAACAAGTGACTGCTGGCTGTGTGGGCTTAAATTATTGAGGGGCCTGCTGGCGCCCGGACCCGCCACGCCCCGCACACGAGACACCTATGAAAAATGATGAGATAATATTTCACATTTTCCCGACTCTCGCCCGGCATATATTTCCTCCTTAACGCCGGGCTCAAGATGATGACAAATGTCGCCGATCCTGATTAGGGAAACATTAAGAGACAGAAGCAGACACGCTGGGGAATACAACCAACTCGCAACTCATCATCATCAGCTGGCCGGCACGGCGTATGCGTAACAATTATCACCGCTGCGTATACGTAACAACTGTCAAGGGAACTGGGACTGGGACAGGGGCATGGATGTGGTAGTGATAGTGGATGTGGGAGTCCCCCTTCAACCAACAAACCGAAACCAAAAACCGAATCCCCTTTCCGATTTTCACCAGCAGGTGTTGTCACAGGAAAACAACGGAAAATGGAGCAAAAATAATTAATAGTTCCTGGCAAGGAGCAACCGGCGGCTCCTTCTTGGCCGTGCGCGCTGAATGAATCATGAATGGACGAATGCAAATTGAAGTGGCCAACTTCGGAACTGGCCAATTGAGCTGGCTGAGAGGGGGTGGGGGCGAGAGGGGGAAAAAAAGAGAACAGCAAGCAAGCAAACAGTCCGCAATCGAACTGAGTCGAGTCGCATTTGAAATTCAATGAATTTCGTACCCAGGTAAGAGGATGAATGGCCAAAACGACTGGGGGAGGCGGCACGACTGGGTCCTGACAGGAGACACGGTCCTGTCAATTGGACGCCACTTGAAGGATACCGCCTCGTCCCCGTACAGTCCCCGGAGCTACACAAGCTGGAAGCTTGGAGGTGCTGCCACGCTCTGCATTATGGATGACCCCGGACGGCAAATGGCGCCCCGTTTGCATTCCCCATCCGGATTCAATTTGTGACAAGTCGCCTGAGCAATGTCCCCGGCAAGTGCCATAAATTGTGCACGGATCCCAGTCAGAGAGCTGGGAAAGCTGAAGAGCTGGGAAAGCTGGAAAACCGGAGAGCTGAAGAGCCCGATAGCTGGTCGCTAATTATCAAGAGTGCCCGACGACGAAACGCATTAAAAATGTGCAACTTGCACTCGTAACTCATGTGGCTGCCTTTTATTTATGGCCAATGGGGATTATTAAGGCCAATTAAAGGAGCAAAATCGGACGGCCGCCTGCTGCTGCTTACAAATGCAAATCCGCTTTAAATTTTAACACCAATTCGCAGGCGGAACTAGGAGCTCCGAGCCTCCGAAGCTCGGAACTCGGAAGCCAATAAACAAATTGGCCTCCGGGAATTGGCAGCTCAACAAGGCAGGAAGTCAGTGACACCGAGACTACGCAATAACAATTAGGAAAAGCTTTGACCGGCCGTCCGGCTGGAAAATTCCACAAGGATCAAGTTGCAACAAGCTGCAACAAATCGAAATTAATTTGAGACTCCGGCAAAGATTCCGTTCTGTAGCATCTTGAGCCAGACATCGGTCCCCGAAGAGACCGAAATTTCCAAGGAGGCCGAGAAAACGAAGTGCATTGGACAGGACAAGTTGTCAAGTCGGCCAATTAATAAATCAATTTGTTTGTCGTATTTAATTTTACATTTATTGACCGTCACTTATCGGCAGCAGACAAACACTTGGCGCTGTCACAGCCGAAAGTCAACATTTGTCGAATTTCTCTGCTGCCTTTAAGCTGAATGTTAAATAAAATAAGAAAACTCTTGACGGTCAAAAACGTATTTTAGTAGATTAAGCTTGAACATCGACATGATTATCGATATTTTTGTGGTGTATTATTTATTTGAAATATCGATATTTGGTTTCTCTAACTATATTTTTGTGTTTTTAATTAAAAGGATAATTTCAATATCTTTCGATATTTATGAAAATATATCGATGAGATATTTATGAAAATATTTCGATATGATATTTATGAAAATATTTCGATATTTATGAAAACATATCGATATGATATTTA
>JAEIIG010014849.1:0-26421 GCA_018904695.1 Drosophila parvula
ATGTATTCAGGGAGCAATAAAGAAAATTATGAACATAATTATCCATATACTTATTCACATACATAAGTGAGTGATAGCTGTTGGTTTTAAGTCACTGAAAGTCCAATATTGGATTGACAGCTTTCATTCTTTTAGGGATCACCGCTTCTTCGGTTGAAGACTGCTTCGCTCCTGGCTGCATCCAGCTGAGCTGCAGTGCCGCTCTATTTCCAGTGGACAGCTGCGGCTCTAACTCCGGCCTGGAGTCCACTGTCTTATCAGGAGGAAATGGGGCGTGGCATGGCCACTCTCGGACTCACTATATGGAATTGATTCCCACTCTCCTTTCGTTTCGATTTGAATTCCCATTTCCCCTTGCGACGAGTGTGGTCTTATCAATGGCCTGGTATAATCGATTATCAGTATTGTCCCATTACGACAATCATAAACGGTCGGTGGGGAATGGCGATGGGAAATTGGTTCTGAGCGCATATAGAGGATCACGGGTTAGGTGGCTTGCCTCAACCTATTCATCTTGGGTGGGGGCCAGCGCCAGCCAACGCCAGCCAACGCCAGGCACCCTGTGACCGATCAGTCTTGGGGTCTGGGCCTGGTTCTGTTGTGTATTTATAGCACTAAGCTTAACCTATTCCACTGGCCAGGGCAATATTTGCTCAGCAAATTATGCGATCAGTGCGATCGAATCTTCCATGCTAATCATCGATGGACTATGTATGTGACTCACAGTGCTCCATTGCCATAGAGGGAAAGTTTGGTATTCCGCTCCACTTAGCATGGCAGGGTACCTAGCATTCGTTGTTGAAGAGTTGAAGAGGCTTGTCTTATCGCTGACCTTCATTTCTTACTACTTTCGGAGTGAAGTTGCAATGACAAGGCGGGTAATTTCTTCTTCACATTTTATTGGGTCAATTGCAATAAACTGCTTATTGCAATAAATGCTAAAACCTAAATTAGGGCTTAGGCGGAATTTCGCCCAAGGGAGCTTTACTGTTTACGGGGCCTTAAACGCCTTTTTTAAACTAAAAATGAAACTAACATTATTTGTTCGATGTTTTCGATTTTCGACTAATCGATGTAATTTTGCAAAATCGAAGCAAATATGTACATACACATATGTATGATGACTGAGCCGCGATATTTCGATTTTAAAGATAATACTGTATATTAACCTAAAAGTGTCGAAATCTAAATGTTTTTGGTGGATAATGAGATTAAAATTTAAGTTTCGATAACTTATCGAATTCCTCGCATCACTTTTATATTGGTTTAAAGGGAGTACACACACTCTTTTCGTTTCTATCGAATTATGTACATATCTATGTATATTAGGTTGTAACAGAGCTAATAACTTTGTACATAAGCTAACTTAATGTTCTCTAATTATAATTTAAGACGAGTTAAAAATAAACTTTCAAAATAAAACAATACATTTTTTAGATATATACCATCCTAGCTTAAATCGGCTTAGCAGTAGTGATGCAACATTTATTAAAATGATTAACGATAGTCATAGTATATTATTAATTCGTACATATGTATGTATTTATTATAGAACTGTTTTTCGGAGAGGGTATCACACTACCTACCTGATGATTGGCCAATATAATGTTTTGTTATGATTTTGTTGGTTTTTTTCTTTTCTTTATATGGCCGTTGTGATTTCGTTTTACGCACAGTTCAACTCGAGCAAATTTGTTAATTAATATTTAACACTAAGCCCAGAAAGGCGTAAGCCACATTCCCCGCAGACACCGGGCGCGTCCCCCGCCCCTCGATCCAACGAAAAACCGAACTTGGTGTTATTTGCTGGTGGACAACAATTGGAAATTACACAAAAAAAAACCTGTAGAAAAATTATAAGCTGATAAGGTTTCTATCATTCTCAGCGGATTGAGTCCCGATCACGGTCTCTCCCTCCTTCGCTCGCTCCCTTGCTCCCTCGCTTGCTCGCTCGCGCGCTCTCTTCCAGCAAAGTGACCACTGATAAGGAGAGAGTGAGAGAGACAGGGCTACATATGTAGATAGATAGATAGAGCGGAAAGAGAGAGAGAGAGGGCTTCTTCTCCTTTATTTGCTGCTAACCGTTCCCCGAGCGCTTCTTCTTCCTTGCGCGGCGAGCCGCCGCCACTCGGCATTTTGCTTTTACTTTTTGCTCGCAGTAAATTTTATTTGGCAGCGACATCGGCTGCGTCTCGCCAGAAAGCGCAAGGCAAGCTCCCGGACACGAAAGAAATTAAATAGTAGTAGCTAGCAGTACGGTTAGCATCCATTCCGCATCCCTGTATTATCCCGTTAGCGCGAACCTTCCGTTAATACCGTGAGTATTATCCCGTTATCCCTGGACCAATTCCAGCGGCCGTTGTATTCGCGCGTTGGAAATCGATTCATAATTTATTGGAGCTGTTGAGTGCGACTGCAATCCGTAATCCCTAATCTCTACGGCTGGACAATTGCAAATGCTGTAACTGTAACTGTAACGGCAAGAACACAAATTGTCAACAAAGTCGTAAAAAAAAATTGCACTCGTGAGCGACAAAGGAAGAAGAAACGAAGCAAAAAGTGCAGCATATAGTATTAATTATCAAATAAACGCAATCCGAAAGGTAAGTCCCGTTGAGCCTGGATCCGATAAGCATTTCACAAACACATAAGCTGCCATAAAGTGTTCTATAATGTCACCATTCGCTCATAACAGATCCGATATCTCCTCCGATTTTCGGTTTCGGTGAAAAGTGCAACCTGGAAACGCGGAGGAGGCATATCACAAAACGCAGCAAACAAACGCCCAAAAAAAACGAGCGCATTCTCCGTCGAAACTATTTTTATACGGATTTTCTTTATTTTTGGTTTTGTGTTTTTTTTTTGTTCTTCATTTTATTTTCTATTTTTTATTTACTTCTTGTTTTTTGTGAGAAAACGAATCAAAGACCGTGGGAGAGAATTGGGGAAAGTGCATTGCCTCAGTCGGTACTTTTTTATCCCTCCATATTATCGCTCCACAGAGTTGGCCATGATAATCCCGATATTGATAGTGATATTGATTAAATCGAACCTTAGGCAATGTTGACAAGATCGTTGAGAAAGATTGATGGAGAGAGCGGGCAGGTAGGAAGGGTAATCTCCAGCGAAGTGAAATAGTAACGAGTGCATACACAGTGGAAACGATGGAAGGGCGATGGGAAAAAACGATTCTAGATTCTAGAAGAACCCTCTTAAGTGGTTAAGCAATTATTTATTTATTTATTTAACACAACAAGCCCTTGTAGATAATGTTAAACTCAATAATAATAATATAATATCAAGGCTCGGCTTCGACTACATACATAATTCAATGTACAAATTAGTGTACATTTTTATGCTACTCTATCTATGCCTGGAACTGACTTAATTAGTTTTAAAGGGCAAACAATGTAACCGAGCTGAGGATAATCAATGAAAACAGCTCTGTTCCCTTAACAACGTGATATCCGAATATCCTTGCTTGCCGCTGATTCCAGTGGATTCCAGTAGTTCGGTTAGTGGGTCACTCTCCCGTCCCCCTGACCTCCACACAGGTTCAACGGCCTTCGGCAGGGGGAAGTGAATCCGAATCTGAGACCGAGTCCAAGGCCGCCGCAATTAAAATGCCGTGACCGCGAAGGCTGAGATTCATTTAGTGCCAAGCAAAGTGAATTAATTTCATAATAAACAAGGTGCGAATGACCAACCCGAGAGTGAGAGAGAGAGAGGGATAGGGGGTAGATGCAGTTTTCCAGTTTTCCGGCTGAGATGCAGTTTGAACCGGGCAAGGATAACTGCAGTCATAAATCTGCAACAGGGGCAGAGAGACAAAGACGAAGACAGAGACTGGCTATTATGTATGTTATAATTAATCCCTCCTACCCATCCCCGTGGTGGCCATAATTATTCAAGTGCCTATTAAAGGTCTCCTTGGGGCGCTTAAAGAGTTGCCCCCGGAGGCGGATGATTGATACGCGCGATACGCGTGACACTCGTGGATACCCGGGGCAATGGTGAATGAATCACCATCTCTCTTCGGCATTGGTTCTCTATCATCACCTTCGATATCACGCTTTTGGCAGCGGCATTTGTTTTTATTCTGCCGCTGGTTGTGGTTCAACGACACTTTGCGGGCCACCCAAAAATGAATGCAAGCTTGGTGAGACGCCAGCACCAAAGAAACACGGCGAAAAATTATTGCTTAATAGTAAAAATAGGTATTTGATAATATAATTTCCATATATTATTAGGGGGTAGCCATTTCGTGGCTTTCCATTTTGAGTCTATTTAAAGCGCATATCTTAGTATTAAAATCAGATGACTAACAATAAGTATAACTGGAGAATAAATGTACTTAAGCTACAGCTTAGACATTGAGACTTATATATTAAAGTCGTTCTTTGATTAACAAATTCTTTGCGAACTTAAATTAGACAATCAGCTGAATTTTATACTTTTCCAAGCTCATGAATGGGCAATTTCGCACGTTTTCTTCAGGTGTAATAGAGGAGCGTTGTTCGTGTTGGTGGTGTTGCTGCTGCTGATATTGCATTTTTGTTACTGCGCACATTTTGCCCCATTCTCCTCCCTTTTTTTCGGCTTACACACTCATCACACACAGAATGAGTAACACACATTCGATCACATTATAATAATACTCATGTGGAGGGCCTGTAGATGGGTCAAGGCAAAGTCCCATCGCAGGGCACCCATCCGCCGGACGAGTGCATCCAGCGATAATAATAATAATATGCTCATTGTGTCGTTATTGTTATTGTTATTGTTGCTGGTCAAGCAAGATAAACAGAAAAGTATCAGGGCAGTAAATAGCCGATTACAAATTAGTTGCTAACTGGTTGATAGCTCAACTAGTTCCTACCGAATTATAGAAATCCTATAGAAGAGCTTCAGTCTTCGTAGTTCCCCAATTGCAGATAAGAAGATTGCTGATTTGGAAGGTACACACTAATACGCAGCTAATTGTTAATGAACCAAATTAAATTAATTGTAGATTTAAGTGGCAAATAATAAAACCTTACTAAGTCCTCTTCTTTATCTCTGCCCCGCTTGTTTTCAAATATTATATGTATATTCCGTGCATTTAGGTTAGCTGAAAGCAAAGTCTATTGTTTCTTTGTCGGCATTAGCTTGGGTCAAGTGGGCGGATTCTCGGATATAATATAGATATATATTTATACTATGTATGTACTGATTAGCATGTAAGGCACACGGTGCGTATGCTCAATCTCTTTGTCGGCGATCAGAGCGAACGAACGCATGAATGTCACGGTCGCCATTTGGCCAAACTTTCAACATACATATAAGCATTGCGACCATCCGCGGTGATAGTACCAAATTTTTACATTTAATTTGATTTGTATTGTTTTAATTGTTTTTGATTGCACAAAAGACCCGACACCGACGAATGAATCATGCCAAGAACTTGGAAAAGTTGGAGACGCTGCTGTGGATGCGTTTCCTGTTGTTCGTGCCACAGACATACATTACATTATATATGCCATGTATATACACACATGTGTGTTATTGTCTATAATCAGTTTTAGGTCGAGTTTTAGTTTTTGTGTTCTTCGGTTCATGTTCGACTTCCATTGTATTTATAGTATGCTATTCTGCGATAATACACATGACTTTGGACAAAAGCGAAGCGCGACGCATTTGTTTTTGTTTTCGCTCAGAGCGGTGGAGTGCACTGGCTCCCGAGTGCGAGTCCGAATCCCAATCCGAATCCCAATCTGAATCCGAATCCTCCCCTGAATCCACATCTGCTTTATCACGTCACAATTATCTAGCGGCATTGTTGCAACTTTTGCGCTTTGTTTTTACTTTGCAAAAATTTAAACGATGATTGAGCAGGGCAGCATATAGCCTCTGTATATATACTCTATATATTCGACGAGCTCTTACCATATCTCTCGGCGGTTCGGCTGAGGAGAAAACACAGAGAACAACAGAATAATAAACGAAAGTAATTCGCACCTTGGTCAGTGATTAGAGCCGTCTGAGATGGAGTCCAGAGGATAAGCCAAAAATATTCACACACAGTCCAAATCAAAAATATTCTATTCGATTTTTAATAGAAACATTTTTCTATATAAGAGCGTTTGTGAACGTTATTGTAACAGGCAATCGTATTTCTTATTTGATCTTCTAACTATGCAAAGGATAAGATTTTAGTAAGAAGTTTGCAAAGCGCTAGAGGTACATATTTTTAATCAGTACCAACAGCCGGGCCGATCTAGACATTTCCGTGTGTCCGTTTCTAGTCGGAAATATTAATAAATTTGTGATTTTTCAACACAAATCCATCTACTCTTAGATTTGAACACTTTGATGATTTTCTAATTGCTTCATTTTCTCACCAACTCCCTTAATTAAAGTGTATTTTCTTGATTAGCAACACCAGGCGAGTCGATCTGGCCATGTCGGTTTATCTGTAAGAAACAACGTATGTATCTCAGAGACAATCATAACTAGAGCTAACAAATTTAACAATAAAACAATATTGCAGACTTTACGCAAATCAAGTTTGTTTTAAGTTTCTTAAAACATTATTTATTTATTAAAAAAAAGGCCATATCTCGGGTTATATGTTTATATTTTTGTTATCTAAGCCATTACGTTTAATCTTTGTTTGTGTGCCATGTTTTTGTATTCTGATTTTTCCCAAATTATTTGCTATTGATAGTTCCTTATTAAGGAGCTTTGGATTTAGATTTAACTATATTGGATTTCTAAGAAATCGCGATAAGAAATACCATTCATAAAGACCAACCAAGGACTGCTTTTAATTCATTAAAACAGTGAAACAAACATTGCGTGTTAGGCATACTTTTAATATTTGTATGCCTCTGATTTTGGTCTTCTAGAAAGACAAAATAGTCGTTTGTTAATAATGCCCTTGAGGTAATTGAATTATTCTTCCAAGTTCCTGAACAACAAGGTTCCTGAACTATGGGCAACGTTTTGGGATGATTAATGCTAATTTTCCTCATGCAAGGAAACGGAAGATACGACTAATAATTAATATTGATATTAGCTTAAAAATAATATATTAAATTTATAATTGGTATAATTTATGAATTATTTTATTTTAAGCATTCGTATGATATGAAGTTGGGGTCTTTTGCCTTAAAATGTGTATCCTGTTTATATTTGCCGATGCTTAAACATCATTCTATCAATCGTTATTGATGGTTTCTATAAAATTATGAACTGCATAAAGCGAATTCGTGACTTTTAACGCAGTATAAACGAAAGACTTTCAACTCGATGATCGCTGGGGGTCCGAATAGCAAACGGAGCTTAGACCCGATCGTTAAAAGTCGGGTGTTTATTTTATTCGAGCTACGGCGAAGATGATAAGCCACGTCCCCAAGAGTACGGACGTACATAGATGAGACAGCTCCGACGACGTTCCCGCGAGGGACAATGGAAAAGTTAAGCGGAATTCAGTGAAATAATAACTGTGGCGATAAGCGTTATGTTTAGCCAATGTGGGCGGGGTTCCACGGGGGGGCAGACAGGAGGTGGCGGGGTCACAAGGTCCCTGATGCCTGATAACTGCTTTGATTTGGTTTTTCGCACCGAAGCATCGATGCTTCCAGCTCCCCCCGTCCCCCAGCCCTATCAGGGGCTTTTGTACAAAACAAGTTCGCTTCTAAATTTAACTTATTTCAATAGTCAAAAGAAAAACACGCTCTTACTATTTCAGTGTGTAACAAACACAAACAATGACGCTGCTCAATTCGCTCACTATTTGTCAGCATCAGCACTTTTTTTTAACCCATTTTTTTGTAATGATTAATCCGAATGTGTTATATATTAATTAATGGGGAAAATGAGCCACTAATTGGCGGTGGGCTAGGAGGAGAGTCTATAGCAGTGGTGCCCACACGTTAGACTCGCCTGCTGAGCAACTTTGGAGTCCAGTATCTGAATCTTGAGTGAATTTTACATTGTTTTGAAGAGACTCATCGATTGCCCTTCGCCCACTGAGTACGTTTCCAAGTGTTCTATGTATATGGAAACAATCTGTTTTGGTTTGTTTTTTTATTAGGCTCCTGCCAAGTTCAATGTATTTTCGGCTCGCCCGCTGATAAGCTTCGGGGCAGACACTAGACAACAATACGCGGCAGAAAGCAACACCACCGACATCCTCTTCATCACGTGTTTTCGCTTCTTTATTAATACTTTATTATTTTTATTCATTTATTATCAACTAATTATTATCAACCCGCCGAATCCCTCGTTTCAGTTCAGGCGCAACATGCAGCAGATCTAGAAAGACCGCGGACATAGGATAAACAAGGAGCTGCAACAGGAGAGCTTCGTCCAGGAGCCCACTCGCCCATATAACATATCCATATCCCTCCTCCTGTCCACCACAACAGAATGGTTCACGGACCGCCAGCACGCAGAAAATCCCAGCAGGATCAACAGCATCAGCAGCCATGCGAAGTGGACTTGGAGCCACAGCCCACGCCCCCGGACGGAGGATGGGGCTGGGTGGTGGTCTTCGGCTCCTTCATGATACACATAGTCAGTAAGTGAGGGAGGAAGGACTAAAATGTCTGGCAAAATCTATAGGAATTCATTGCATACTCTACAATGATTTGGCAGCCTTTTTTACTTAAAAGCATTGAATGCTCCCGGCTTACCGGGTATTAAGTAGTCGGGTCTATGAAGAAGTCGCTCGCTCTGGTGTTGAGTAACCCTTGTCCAGGTAACCATGTGCGGCTGGTACGCCTTTACGGCTGCCATAAATCAAACCCCGTCCCGGCCTTGGACTGACCCGGCAACCCAAGTGGGGAGCGACGGATGCAGTCGGGGGACGATCGTAAATACTTTGGGCCAGCGCTACGCACTCTAATCGCTGCAAATCAGAGTTAGATTAGAGGCGGCTCTTATCGACAAGCTACAATCCTGATGGCTAAGGCCTGATACTGATACTGATACTGATACTGATACTGACATCGACACAGGCACGGGGCTGATTTACGAGGGGGGGTGGAGTGGCGTAGAGTGGTATACGGTTGCCACTTGAGCCGATACAACTATCAATTGGATGATAATTGTGACCGAAACCGAGACCGAGGACGATAATCTTATCTCGGGGCATTTGTGTGTCCCATTGACAGGTAACCATGTGTAGTGGCAGACGGCGGGCGGGGATCTGACCACGACGGGGATCTCAATATAATTGGGAGCCCTAATTAATTGCCCAACTAAACTGATTTATGGTACCGAGCCCATTTAGCGTATCTTGTAGCGCGCCTTGCCTACTTTCAGGCTCTCGGAAATTAATGCAATCTGCTCAACCGTTACAGCCGATGGCATGACCTACTCCTTTGGCATCTTCTACAACGAGTTCCTGGACTACTTCAATGAGGGCAAGGGCTATACGGCCTGGATAGCCTCCATTATGGTGGGAGTGACATTCTCGTCGGGTGAGTGGCATCCCATTAGCTCTCAGCTAATTCCATTAGGTCTTTCCGCTAACTGATCGAACTGCTATCCCCTGCAGGTCCGATCAGCTCGTCGTTTGTCAATCGGTACGGCTGTCGGGCGGTGACCATCGCTGGTGCCATCCTGGCCGCCAGCTGCATCATCGTGAGCATGTTCGCCCAGAACGTGCTCACGCTGATCATCACAATCGGCTTCGGGACGGGGCTGGGCTTCGGCCTGATCTACCTGCCGGCGATTGTGAGCGTGACGCAGTACTTCGAGGCGAAGCGGTCCCTGGCCACGGGGATCGCGGTCTGCGGCTCGGGATTCGGCACCTTTGTATTTGCACCGCTAACGGAGTATCTGATTGGCAGCTACGGCTGGCGCGGAGCGATGCTAATTATCGGCGGCATCGTGCTCAACTGCATCATCTTCGGCGCCATGTTCCGACCGCTGGAGATGGAGGCGGCGCCGCAGACTCCGCCAAATACGCCCAGTACACCGAAGCTGGGCAAGAAGTCGGCCATTATCGACCAGAATACCACGCCGGCGGAGCTGGAGCCCCTGAAGATTCTGCCCAAGGATCAGTACCTGCAACTACCGCAGCGCACGGACACTCCGGTGACGGGCGGAGCACTCTGTCGCTCCAACAGCGTGGGCCACAACCTCAAGCCCAGTCTGGTAAGTGCGGTCGCTAGGCGGTCTCTACCGGAACAGTACTTACATACATACTTGTCCCCAACGCAGAACAACAACTCGAATGGCCAGCAGGGACCCACCCTGGTCACGCCACCCGCCTCGGCGGTGGTGGTGAAGAGCACCAGCAACGACGACATCGCCCGCAAATTCCACAGCCAGCTGCAGCTGACTCCGCTGAAGGATGCCCATCGGGAACGCAGTGCCAGCGGCACCATGTACCGCCCGGATGCCCTCTACCAGGTGGGTTGCCTCCCTCCCCAGGCGCCATCAGTGAAGCCTTAACTCACCTATTACCCTCTACTCTCCCACACCACAGGGTTCCCTGCACAACCTGCCCGACTATGTGAGCTCCCGGAACGATCTGAACCGCTCCATGTCCGGATCGGGGGTGATCAAGCGCTACGGATCCCTGCGCCAGAGCAACAATGTGTCCCAGAGTCAGGTGAGCCGGAGCTTCTTACGGAGCCTTGGGAAAGATGGGGTAACCTTAACTGGGGTCTGCGAACTGCTTTAATACAATCCCACGAAAGTTTAGTCCAGTCAGGATTCCAACTTATTAACAACGCAAAAAAAAGGAAACAAAAAACACTTCAAAGTCTAAAAGAAGTGGCTTAGGTAGCTTCCCCAGAGCCAGCGCAGGATCTTGTAGAGCAGGTAGAGCCGGAAGGCCTGGTAGAGAATCACCTTGCTGCAGGAGTTGGAACATTACTGTGGGCTCTCACAAAGTGACTACTACTGACTACTCACATCTTCAGGATGATCTGTGAACGTCTAAGGGTCCTTGGATCCTCGCGGAGCAAATGGGCACGGATGCTGGACAACATGGTCCTGCTGGTGCTGATGACTTGGGCATGGATGTCCGGATGGTTGAAGGCATCCATATTAAAGGGGGTGCTGAGGGAGGTGGAGTCAGAAGTGCACGGAGTTATAAATGAAATATCAAATGTAGCGAAATGGAAGACAGCTTTGATCTACCACTCACCCCGCATTCTCCCTGGTCATCCTCTCCTTGTCCGTTATCCCGGTACTTTCGTAGTTGTTGAACATGAACGGCTGCATCACCTCCAGTGTCTGGTAGGCCTTTCGCACCACGCCCATCAGCTGCGGCTTCTGGCCAAAGATCGTCAGCAGCAGATCGATGATGAGAGCGGGCACGATCTGCTTTGTGAAAACTAGGAACTGGTAGATCCATCGCCTGTCCGTGTAGTGGCAGCCCGGTATCATCAGGTTCTTCTCGAAGGGGAAATCCTTCCACAGATTCAGCTTGTCCATCTGCTCGGCCATCTGGAGGAAGGTGTGCGGCACATGGCCGTAGGACGAGGAGAGGTACACCGGCAGCTCGGCCGGCTGGCCCTGCTGGTAGATCTCGCTGCCGTGCTTCGCGTAGCACAGTATGCTTTTGATGCCCAAGTCCTGGGGCGTTATGTCCAACCGGATGTCTCTGCCGAGGTATACGGTCTTCAGCATTCCAGCGCCCACCATAGCAAACAGGCCCATGGCGCCCATCAGCGAGGGTGAGAACCCCGGAGATGGATCATCCACAGCGAAAAGAACTGCATGCGGGCGGACCGGAATTAAAAGTGGGAGGATGGGGGTGAGTGTGATGGGAGCTCACCAATCGAGGGACGGTACACGATCAGCGGCAGGCGATGGCGGTAGTCATTCACTAGGGACTCCGCCAGGTTCTTGGTGAAGGTGTACGTGTTGGGGAAGCCCACGATCAACCTGGGTGGGGGCAGAAGAGTACGAATGGGTCAGAAGGTTCCTGGGACTGTAGTTGCAAACCACATACTTGCGCGTCAAAGCGTTGAGCATTTCATCGTCCGGCACCTCGTCCAGGAGCCGCAGACACAGCCGCCAGTCCATTGGCGAGGAGTAGTACTGCAAGATCAGGGATCAGAGTCAGAGAGAGCGGAGGCACGTCCAAGTCATGCGCCTACCTTGGGCTCCACGCGCTTCAGGTAGGGATTGCTGTAGAACGTGGACACGTGCACAAAGACCCGCAGCCGGGACAGGCTCTCGGCGAACTTGAGGGCCTCCAAGGTGCCGCCGACGTTCAGCCGCAGGGCCACGCGCAGTGGCTCGTCGAAGCGCACGGTGGCTGCGCAGTGGTAGACCAACGAGACGCCGCTCATCCGCTGCATCATCTCAGGATCGATGCCCAGTCCGGGCAGGGACACGTCCCCCGGCACTGCGACCAGCTTGTCCAGTGCCTCTGGCTTCTCCACGGCCAGCACATGGAAGATGGTAGCCTGGCGCAACCGGACAAGCCGCTGCTCCGCGGTTAGCTGGCGCCGCGGTCGCAGCAGGACATAGATGCGGCGGACGTTGCAGGAGCGCAGCAGCTTCTCGATCAGCGCCTTGCCCACCACACCCGATCCGCCCGTCACAAATACCTCGCTGTCCTCGTAGAACGCCTGCATTTTCCGTGCGTCTCAGCTGCCGTCCTGAGCCGAACTAGTAGCACTGCCCAGCCGCGGCGGCTATAGTCAGTGGGTTTTCTGGTCAGGCCTATCGGCCTGCGCATATTCATTGGAGTCGTTTATCATTTGACTAACATGAGCCGCCGCATTACGATGCTAATTTCGGCCTTGTTTTGCCTCGGACTTGGGCTCGGGCTGGGGCAAGGCCTGCGCGAGACGAGCCCAAAACTGTAAAGCCCCAGTGACCCCCACAAAGGCATACTTGGAGGGGGTCGCCGCAGGTCAAACTATCTAGCCTAGGAGGAAGGGGAAGTCGTGTTGGATGGATCGTTAATGCACTCGAATGCTCCCCTTTCAGGAGGAGACCAAATGCTGTGGCTGCATCACCTGCTCCAAGGAGACCCGCGACACCTTCGCCGAAATGATGAACTTCTCGCTGCTGAAGGACGTCATCTTTGTCATCTTCTCGGTGTCCAACTTCTGCACGAGCATCGGCTTCAATGTTCCGTACCTGTATGTGGCAGCCTATGCCGAAACGCTGGACATCACCAAGTCGGAGGCCAGCTATCTGATTGCCACTATCGGAGTGGCCAATACGGTGGGTCGCATCGTCCTCGGCTACATATCGGACAAGCCGTGGGTGAACCGCCTCCTGGTCTACAACGTGTGCCTGACTGCCTGCGGAGTGTGTGAGTAGAGTACTTAGTGGTGTTATGTATGTAGATACAACTATGGCAGCCCTCTAATCCTTCCCATCTTGCAGCTACTGTGATGGTGCCGCTGTGCCATGACTACAGATCCCTGGCCTTCTACTGCATCGCCTTCGGCTTCACGATCGGTGCCTACGTGGGCCTGACATCGGTCATTCTGGTGGATCTGCTGGGGCTGGACAAACTGACCAATGCCTTTGGCCTGCTGCTGCTCTTCCAGGGTATCGCCAGCTTCATTGGTCCGCCCATTGGAGGTGGGTTTACTGCTGCTTAAATGGGAGTTCCGTCCACAATTAATTATCGCTTTTGTTCTTGCCTTAATCCCTGCCAGGCTGGATGTACGACCTGACGGACTCGTATGCGCCGGCCTTCCTCATGGCCGGCCTGATGATAGCCATCAGTGGTATGGTGATGTTCGCCATTCCGCCGCTGCAGCGGCTCCAGGCCCGCAGGTCGGAGCAGAAGGTCCACGCGGAGCACTTGTCCCTAAGTTAGTCCCATCCGAGCTCCTCGTACTCGTTCATCCCTGTTCCTGTTCCCACTTTCTTTTTTTTTTTTTGTTTTTTTTTCTACTGTAAAACAATATACAATATGTTATGCTTGGTAATATTAAGCGTAGGCCTAGGGCAGACCTGTATGTATGCCATAGTTATAGCACATACGATTATTTATGTATAGGCAACTACCCTTAACCCGTAACCCGTAACCCGTAACCCGTAACCCTTGCCCCTGACCCCTGTCTTGATTCCTGATTCCTGGCCCCAAAAACCCATTGCCTGCTCTGTGGCAGGTGCACACATAGTGCCACATCCATATACATCCACATACATATACATAAGTAAGTACGTAAATCCATATGCAAATTGTACTAGAAAAGTTATTGTTATTCTATTACGACTGTATGCCCCCCCCGCATGTGCGTGTGTGTGTCCCCCGAATGCGGCATTAAAGAAAGCTTTTGTACAACAACAAACAACAAATGGAAAGCGCAGCGAGGGTCTATTGGGAATCGATTAGCCCCGCCCCCCTCCGGGGAACAACTGGTGGCAACTGGTGGAACCTGGTGGGAACTGCTTGGGGGCAAAGCAGCTGAGTTGAACCGACAAGAAGTCACAGTACATATGTACGAGTATGTGGATTCAACTTAATTGCCGATGTACACATACCGAATCTCTAGAGATTTCGGACAGCTGATAATAAATAACAAATGCATTTCGGCTCGCACGGTTTACAGAGCCATATTATCGCTCATTCGGCTTGTTTATTTGCCATATATCATGTGCAATATAGATAATTTGCAGCTGACTTGCGCCAAGAGATGGGCCCGATAAATATTGCGATGCTTGCCAAAAGAATCTGCGGAAGCTCGCCAGGAATGCGGGAGTCTAGATTCTAGAATAGTACACACTCGGCCGACTTTGTAGCGCGCCAATTTTCAACTTGTTGGCCAATCGCTGGGCGACAATCTTTGCGGCTGGTTGGTTGCCCACTTGCGGCTGCCCCAAAACGATTCGAGATCCTGGATCCCTCCAGGAGCTGATAAGAGCTCCACCGGGGAAGGAGCCTGTAGGAGCCCAATTCAGCTTGGGCTCTCTGCTTAGATGTGGATGCCCATTCCTGGTCTAAGCGCCTCAATTACGATACAATTGATTACATAGGGCTTTATTGGGTTTCCCCACACTGATAGAAAAATGTATCTACTTGTAAATCTAGGTTTTTTGGCGATAAATCGTGACTATATATTTGGTCACGAAAGAAGCGTAAGTTTATTTTGATCTTAGTCTAAGATTATTAGTCTGGATTCAAGAATTTGGTCATTCTATATTCAAAATACTCGTATATTGATTTTATTTCATGTCACAAAAAAGCTTGAAACTTCTTTCATGAGAAAGTTTGAATCAAAACGAAAATAATCTACAAATACATATTAACAAAATTCCCAAAAAAAAACATTTTATAAACTCTGAGAATAAGTCTGTTCTGACTTATTTTTTGAATTACTTGCGATTGTTATTGATATAAAGTGATTTGTTTTAATACAACAAAACATTCGGAGATTCTACAGAAATCACTAGAGTTTTAAGCCGCATCAAAAAGGTTTAAGCTACAACAGTTTACATAGTACAGAAAAAAACATAATTTAGATTTTAGATAGCTCTTAAGAGTCTTAAAAAAACCCTAGGTTTTTCTGGATCAACCTAGACTATTTCTATTGCCTTTTTAAAATAAAAAAATACAATTTAATGTTTGGAACTAGTTGAAGTTTTAACAATTACACCAATTGCTCCACTAATTTTATTGGTGTCGCTTTAACCTCTGGTAATAGACAACTTTTAAAACCATTCATCCCAAATAAGTTTATATTCCATTCAGCAGACGCGACACCAAGCACGTGCTTGTTAGCGTTAGGTGTTTATAGGTGGGAAATAATATAATATTTAGCTTAGGAAGTCTATCTACTTTCAGATACTATCTATTTACGTATCTAGGGGGCACATTTCTTAAGAATTCTTGCTTTTGTATAATGCACAGAAATGAAGGACGCAAATAATCTTGAATAACGATTTTTATTTTTTTTATCAGTGTATCAGATTATAAGTAAATTACCAACAAGGGGGTGAAGGAGGCCGCTCCGCTCCACCCCCGCTCATTCACACAACTGTCCCACTCACTCCCACGCCCACACAATCGCGCCGAAAAAAAATTAACAGAGAACAGAGAATCGACGGAGCCAGTGCATCATCTTATGGATCTCACTGGATCTCCTCGGTGATCAGCTTCTTGAGGGTGCACTCTCCGGCACCCAGCTTATGCAGAATGGCCAAAATGTCCTCGCGATAGCGATCCATGTGAGCCATCTCCTCCGGTGTGTACTGGTCCCGGTCGAAGCGCGTCATCCGCCAGATGACGTTCAGCTTGGCCTCGATCAGCACGTAGTTCGAGGGCGGGCAGAAGCGCGGGCACAGCTCGTTGATGAAGTGGATCATGTCCTGGACGCTGCACGAGTTGATTCGGTTGTTGATGGTGTTCAGGGCGAAGTCCTGGTAGCGTGCCATTTTGGCGTGCGGAAAGACATTCTCGCAGGTCAGGCAGCGCCAGTCCGGCTGCAGGGTCCGGGTCTGTACGGGAATGACCAGGCCGCGGCAGCCCTGCTCCCGGCAGAACAGCGCCGACAAGTAGGTTCCGTTCTCCTGCAAAAGAGAGATGGCACAAACAGAGGAGAGTATCAGTGGGTCAGCTCGGATCGGAGGCTTGTCGGAGCGCCTAAACTATATGCCGGGCTCCTGAACCAGCGCCTCTGTCCCTTTAGGGCGCAGTTCACTACCCCCTGAACTCCAAATTGAAACAGAAAGCCCTGTCGGATTGGGTCTCGGTTTCGGAATCGAGTGCATTAGCATATATATATGTGCTCGGGGTGTGTCATGCTCAGGCAAGTTTTTTTTTAGGTCTGTGTTTATGCGGTTAGTAGCCCACCGAACTTTGGTAGCTTCACATGGAAGGAACTGGCGCTTTCGTATGGAAATAGTCAGACTAATGGCTGTACTTTGACAACAGATTTAAATTCAATAATTCTATTTATATTCCTAATATGTATATGTATTTATGTACATATACAAGACATATGTACATATATATGTATGTATCTGAACATGAAAATAAGCTAACTTCGGAAAGCCCAAGGTTTGCGAGTGGATAGATTCGATTGTATTTGGAAATCCAACGAAGAAACCTTAGAGGAGGTGTAAAAATACCGATTGTTCCTATGGGATTTACATCTACAACTTTAATTTAAAATAATAACTAATTTAAATAAATAAATAACTCAATTAAAAACATTGTCTCAGGTTAAAAGTAAATATGTTTAAAAAAATAAGAAAGGGATATCAATTTATATCGCCCAATCTAGAGACTCGTTTTCGTAGGAGCTGACTGACGAACGGACAGACGAACGGACAGACGAATGGACAGACGAGCGGACAGACGAACGGACAGACGAGCGGACAGACGGACAGACGGACAGACGGACAGACGGCTATAGCTAAATCGATTTGTCTGGTAAATATATATGTGTGTATGTATATACTTCAAGGTTCGGAGATGCTTCCTTCACTGCGTTGCAAGCTCTTGACTAAAATTATAATACAAGGGTATAAAAATAGACATCTAATAGAAGTCTTTAAATAGGCAAGAGTACCTCATATATAATATATTAATATATCCTGACATACTTACATACATATTATGATTGTAGTAATCGTATTTGACGCTATAATCTGCTTGATAATAGTGTAAACTACACTCATTTTTATTTGTAATAAATTAATCATATAGAGGGGAATTTTATATTTCCAGATTTTCATACATATTCGGGGAATCCGAATCCTGTCCTTGGAGGTTCCTGTTATTTCTAAATTAAGTGATCTGAGAAATTGGACTCCTTAAGGATGATTCGTATGAGAAAACTAAACGAATCCTTTTTTTATAGCTGCGATTTAGGATAAGAAAACGTAATGATTCGAATTCAATTTAATTCCATTACCCGATTCATATGGACAGTATATTGTTGTTACCGTGTCATTAACTTCATTCCAATTTCAATTCACTCTAGAATCGTTTTGGTTGGCTAAACTTTTAGCCACTTAGTGACCAACCCCGCTCCGCCCTACCCCCCTCCTAGGGCTGGGGTGTGCGCCCCTGATGCAAATCATAGAACTAATTTAATTAAGGAACGCATTTGTGTCAGGTGGCCTGGCCAGCCGGCGGTAGCGGGGCCACTGCCAACGCCAAAGGCCATTATTCAACGTATCCACCAGATCGGATTTGGATTCGGAGAGTGTGCGAGTGAGAGTGCGGCGTGGCCAGGGTACGATATATAGATAGATATTCATGCAAATATACTGCGCGCTCAACATAATATAATATATTCGGGAGAGCGACGTTGACACCGACGTCTTCTGTGTTGGCCAAGAAAATTCGTTGAGATCCAAGTGAAATATGCTTTTCAAATTTCAATAATTGCTTCTTGAGGTCGCCGGCCAGCTTGCGAGATGCTCGCAGGGCCGTTTATCGGTTGAAGTAGTGTATCCATTGGATATACTCGTACATATGTATCTACATAAGTACTTTAGGTACGCACGAAAACTAAAAAAAACTGAGAGTGCTCTTCCGGGGGGGAAAACAAAACACAATAAACTTGAAACCCTATTATGGAACGAAGATACAACGATGGATTTATGCAGGAAGTGATCTTTGGGAACCTTTAGAAATGAATTAGTAATTTGAGTGGGATAAGGATATAGGACATCTACTATCTGATATTAACACTACTCATTAGCTCTGCGGTAATGCTTTAAAGTATATAAATAGCTTTGATTGTGGACATAATCCACACATGCCTTACGAGGGGAGGTACTAGATATTACATGTTTTTCATGATTTCTTAAAATAAGTGATTGTGTTACGTTAATGAAACTTGGATATGGATACAACAACATTATCTATACATTGATAATAGTAATAATAACAATTTAACATTTCTCATAGGTGCCATATTGCCGGGAAGGTGCGGCGGGACCTCTAAAGCTGCTTATACTCTTGCTATCGAATTATAGGTCCGAAATTTGTGAAACTATTATTTTCTGCTTTTTTTTTTTGTTAATATAAATGTTGTAAAAGTTCCCCTAGCCTTGAATATTTAGAAGGAAAAAATAAACTCTCTAAGTTTTGCGGCTTCAAAGTCAAAATAATAGTTTAAGACAAATTTTAAAGGATCAGGACACTCCTGGTAATTTTGAAAACGTGTATGCCAAATTTTAACGTGATCGAGTTTTGAAAAAACCAGGGTTTCAAAAATGTCGCAAAGCTTACACATTGGTAATTAAAATTGAAAAAAAGGTATAAAAGAGTCCTAAAATGCACTTATTTATCCTTAATTTTAGTTGTTTTTTTCATATCCAATTTTTAATTCTCTCTTTATATGTATGTAGCGTAAGGTGGATGTCGTTAATCTGCTATAAATTCCGAAATACTCGGATTTTTACTATACATTTTATAGGACATATTCCTAAAGAGATACACTACCAAAATATCAAATAGGGAGTAAAGAAAAAGGCCCTGCCTTAAGCTATTATCTGGAACTACATATGTATCTAAAATTAGTTCTACCAAGACAAGTGAGTTTATATCATTTAAAGGATAAGCTATGAAGATCCCGCCAAATATTATGGATAGATCGATGATACCATGTATTGATCGATGATACCATGTATTGAATAGCTTCGTCTTGGGTCAGTTCTAAAGCACAAAATCAGAAGGCAATATTTAATGAGTTCCGGAGTTACTCAATGTCGGGGTAATGCGGAAACTGGGACCGACTCAAGTTGGGATAATTTATCTCAAAGCAATCTATAGTTAGAGATTAGCTTATGAAGGATGATGATGAATGTTGGAGGCACAGAAGCGCAGCAGCATTACAGTCAAGCTTCGGCAAGGAATGACCCCCATCGAGGGGATTCCCGGGGTCAAGGAGTTGGGGTCCCCTACTCACAGTGTTGTCGTTGCACCGAGTGCAGTCGCACAGGAAATGCTTGGTCATCTTGAGGAAGATGCCGCGCGTCAGGTTGCCCCATAGGATCTTGGTGTAGGTGGTGGTGATCTCGCCACCCTTGGGAATATCCCGGGCCGCCCGCACCACCGCCAGCCGGCCATTGTCGAAGTAGTGGCTGGCATTGGGCGTGCACTCGTGGTTCATGATCGCCGTCAGCGGGAAGAGGCCCCGGAGGAGCACTTCGTGGCCGCCGGAGCGGCAGGGCGCCTCGAAGGCGTTCGTGTTCAGCACGCCGACGATGCGAAAGAGCTGGTCCATGAACTGGCGGTCTGTGGTGGGGAAGTTGCGGAAGCACTGCGCCGCCTTGATGATCTCCTGGCGATAGCCGCGCTCCGCATTCGCCTGCATGGCGTCGACCAGATGGCGCTGCTCCTTGCCCAGGTGGAACACCCGCACCGCCGTCAGAATGCGCAGCGAAAGCGGATTGACCTGCTCCTGTCCCGGCTCGGCGTCCAGGTCCTTGGGCTGCCATCGCCGAAAGTGCTCGCACTCCGCCTGGTGCTCCTCCTTGTCCGAGCACGCCTCGCACACGGGCAGGGTGCACCGGTGCCGGCAGAGGAAGCCGGTCAGCGGCAGTGGCTGGTGGCAGCAGATGCAGCAGCTCAGCTGGCCCTTTCGCGCGGTGGGTCCCGTGACCAGCGCCCGCTCCTGGAAGATCAGCTCGCCGGCGGCGATGTCCCGCGTGGCGAAGACGCCGCGCCCGGCCACCTTCGAGGAGCTGATGGTCCAGTTGGGCTGCTCCTCGCGCAGATCGCCCAGGTGCGCGTCAATCAGCTGTGCCAGCTGCTCGGGCGTGGTGTCGCGGCAGGGCGCCATGTGGGCCACCATTGCGGCCATTGTGGTGTCCGTTTGAACGCGCGGCACTGGCACTTGGACGGAGGCGGACATGGTCAGGCGGCGTAACTGCGGCGAACCGACGGGACGCGCGACAACTCAGCGAGTGATGATGTCTCCGCGGCATTCGCGGTCGCTGCGGCTCTGCGGCTCTGCGGAACTGGCAGCGACGGCGACAGAGGCAGCGGCAGCGGCAGAAGCGGTGACAGCAGCAACAACTGAGCCTTCAACATGAGTCTCTACAACAGCAACAACAACAGCAGCAACAACAGCAGCAACAGCTAGCATAACAGCGCCAGCAACAACAGCAGTGCGAGCAACAGGAGAAGCTACAATAACAGCAGCAACAACAGGGCCCTGTGACAGCAACAACACTGTGAGCAACAAGAGAAGCAACAGCAACAGCAACAGCAACCACAACAACAGCAACCACAAGAGACGACCGAAGAAACAGCTACGAAAGCCACGCGGACAGCGCGACGCTTATGACGTGAACGCCGACGACGCCCTCGGAGAGCATTAGAGACAACTAAGAAAAAAAAAACACAAATTAGAGGTGGCCCCAGTGGAACGGGGAGGGGGCGGGTTAGGGAGGGGAAACAAGAGACAACAACGACAACAGTCAAATATGATTTTTTCCAACAGCACACAGAAAACACAGGCAACACACGCACGCAGCCAGTGTTCCCACACTCGAAATCTTGAGCGAAATTCGGCAGAAATCGTAGGAAAAACTCTCGAAACTCAATTAACGCTTAAAAATAACCAAAAATGAAGAGGGTTTACAAATATTAAAGATAGCTTTGGGGTTTCCGGTTTACAATGGATGATCCGCTGTTTTTCGCTGTTACTAAAGTATGCTTTTTCTTTATTTTTTTCTATACCCGGTACCCATCGTGTACAAGCGTAATACAGCATCACCAGGCGAGTTGATCTAGCCATGTCCGTCTGTACCTCCGTGTAAAACAAAAGATTTCTGAGACTATAAGAGGTAGAGCGCAAAGTATGTTGACATATTACGTATTAAATTTGTTTAAAATTTGTATTTTTTTAAATGTTGCTTTCTAACTTTTTTTTTCTCAGTATCAATATGTTTAAATTCTCACAAAACCTGAAGAGCAATTATACAAAAAAGTATAGATTGTATATTGCAAAACTGGGATAGAGAAATTAATTATATAAAACACACTTTCCAATTAAAACAAAATTAAAGGTGAAATCTAATGCCGGAACTCTCCCACTTTTGGCTGGGACGCCGCAAAGCGGATTTGCTTTTGACTCTTATTCAATTTGCGCTGCTGCTGCGACCGTATTGTTGCATTCAATTGGATTCGCATATGGCGGCGGCCACGGGGGGCTCATCGGTGGCAATATGTTGCCAGGGGCGAAGCCCGGAACCCGGAGGAAGCGGCCACTGATGCAGTCGAACCATCAAAGGTGCTTCCCGCTGTCAATTTGTGCGACGAACACCTCTCCGTGCCATGTGGATGTGGATGTGCTGCGGTTGGTTATGGTTATGGATGCCATAAAGTGAAGCGAAGCCATAGGACTACAGACCCACCCTCAGTCCCAGTCCCAGTCCCAGCCAATATATAGCCCACCCCGGCAATCTGAGCAGGTGGACAAAAATTATTTGCGGAGATGCGGAGCCACTGATACATGGCTGGGTTGTCTCCCACGTTGATGCACTGCCCAAAAATACTTGTACTTAAAAAATAAATCAATCAATTTGAATACTCTAAGCCAGGGTTGGACATCGAATGTCAATCTAGGAGCCCGACCATAACCACCACCCTTAAGGTCATGGGGCAGACAGAGAATTAGCAAGCACAGCAAACCGAAAGCCCTTTGCATCAGCATGTGTGTGTTTTGCTTTTGTAATCCTTACCGCGTACGGACATTTTGTAGATTTTGTTTTTCTACTACGCCCTCGAAGGCCTTGCGAGATAGAGAGCGCCTGGAGCTAACAAAGCCACAACGTGCCCACCGTTGGTATTAACTATATTTGGTTCTGCCTGATCTAGCTGTGCTTTTATACGAATACTTTCTTCCAGTGTACCCCGCTTCTGTCGGCCTTCTCCGCTTTCGGAAACAGTTCGTGTGGCTGGGACATAAATTAAGACATCGCTGGCCAAAAAGGAGTTGCGTGTCAGGGACGAATGGGAGCGGGACGAGGTGAGCGCCGTGACACGTGACCGACCGGTTGGGGATGGCTCCATAACCATAGCCATCCCCACCTGTTTACTTTTGGGCGGCAACGCAACGACTGTCACGCATTGTCACCCAGCTCTCAGCTCTCAGCTCTGAGCTCTGAGCTCCGAACTCCAGGTCTCCAGGTCTCCTGGGCTAATCCTGCACGCCCATCGGGCCGCGGACATACGTAAATCAGCTGTAAACTTTTACGAGCAACTATATAGTAGTGCCCTCTGATGCCCCGCCCCCACTGGCTCCATTTTAAATCTATTTTCACTTTTGACGTGCCTTTTATTGCCCCCAATCGAAGCGAAGGCAGCCGGGCCGGGCCGAATTAACTGAAACAACAAGACGCGCCACAACACACACTCGAGTGTCGAAAATTCCAAAAAAAAAAAAAAGAATACACACTGAGGAAGTATTGGGAAAACGACAGCTGCCGGCAAAAAATACCCTGGGCAAGCAAATATCACAGAAACGGCTAAAAACCAAATTGAATGCGGCAATTAAATAGTAAATCGCGGGATCTTAAATAACTTAATAATCAATCTTAATCTTAATAATAATATCTTAAGCAATCGTGCAATTTTAAAGGTGATAACTGGGGTTACGAATCGGTTATGGAAATGGAAAGGGTATGAGCGCCGAAATACTCGACAAATTTCACATTTCTCCTCATTGTGGGACTGTTTTTGTTTTCTAAAGAATTTGTGCGCAAATTTTATATTTAAAAGCCCACAAAATGAAGCAAGCCGAAGATGCGAAGATGCGAAGATGCGAAGATCCGCAGATCCGCAGATCCGTAGATACAAAGATGCGGTGGTCAGGTGAGGAAAGGGCAGTTGACATCGCCCCCGGCGGACCGGATTCTGTGCCAGTTGCCGAAGCGTTTAAATGAATGGATGATATAGACGGTATATTTATATATGTATATATGATGTAGGATGATATATATGTACATAGGATAAATGTGGGTACTTGAACTAGTTGGGGCGCCTCCATCGGTCATTGGCAGGCTGCCCGCGTCGGATCACGCATGTACATACATTTGTATTATACGAGTATATACGGGCCCAGAAATAATAGATTGCGTTTTCAGTTGGTTATTGTTCCACGGTGCAGATCATTCTCAAAAGAAGGGGGAAAAACGGAAATGGGAGGGAGCTTTCTCAATACAAACCAAACATGGGATAAACACGCAATTCCTTGCCTTGTCATGCGGTCTCTCAGCTCTTCTGTGAGCCGTTGTCTCGAGAGAGAAGGTGCAAAGGGTAGTCTACTCACTTGGCTGCTTCTCTGGCCATTGCCAATCTCCAAATCCCTCCTGAATTTCGGCCAGCTGCCGCGCCTCAATCACTCACTTAGCCGCTCTGATTAATTGTTCGCCGGATGTCGCCGTGGCCCCCACTTGGCCACTCGAGAGCGTCCGAATCATCTCAGGAGCGCAGTCGGAGGGGACCTAGCAGCACTCCCATTGGTAAGATTCTCGCAATTCTTTCAGATAATTATCTCTGGTAATTATTAAGGCTCCTTAAAGTGTTCTTGATTGATCTAAAAAATCCAAGCTATTGATTGCTGCTAAGTACCCGCCCACCCTTGGCGAACGGCCCTGTGTGCGATGACATTTTTACGCCGGCGCTGATGAAGCTATTTTTAAGGAAGGCACCTCGACGAGTGCGCCACTTTCAGACCCCAAATCGAGAGCAGAGCGGAACGGATGCAGCAGCTCCCAGCTCCCAGCTCCTAGCTCCCAGCTCCTCGCTCCTAGCTCCCACTCCGAGGATCCACTGGTCAACTCACCGTGGGATCCTGGCACCGGACACACTGGCACATAAAGTGCTTGGTCATGCCGAGGAACATCTTCCGCGCCAGCGTCGACCAGAGCAGCTTGGCGTAGGACATGGTGATCTCGGCGCCCGCGGGTATCCGCTCCGTGGCGCACACCACAATCGTCTCCCCGTCCTCGAAGTGATGCGCCGCATTCGGGGTGCACTGGTGGTTGAGGAGCCCGGCCAACGGATAAAGGGCTCGGACCAGCACCTCGTGGCCATCGACGTTGCTGCGGCTCTCGAAGGCGTTCGTATTGAAGGCGCAGATGGTGCGGTAGAAGAAGTCCAGCATGTCCTGCTCGCGCGGAAAGTGCTCGAAGCAGGCCGCCGCCCGCTCCACCTCCTTCATGTAGTAGCGATCGGCGTTGGCCTGCATGGCGTAGAGCAGCTTCCGCTGGGGCTCGTCCAGGAAGAAGCACCGCACCACGCTCAGGATGCGAAGGGCTCGCGGCTCGATCCGCTCCCTCTCCAGCGGTCGCCACTTGCGGAATAGCGTGCACTCCAGGTCGTGGCGCGGCGAGTCCCGGCAACCAGGGCACACGGGCAGGCCGCAGCCCGACGGACAGAGGGCCTCCGGATCCGTGTTGCCGGGTATCAGCCGGTAGCACAGCGTGCAGGTGCGCAGATTTGTGGATCGGTGCGCCGTCGGACCCACCAGTAGTGTGTGCTCCCGGAAAAGCTCCTCGCCGGCCTCGATGTCCCTGGTGGCAAAGATGCCCCGGCCAGAGATGGGCGAGTCGGCCACGCGCCATGCCGGCTCCTTCGGACGCAGGGCGCCGAGGTGAATGTCCAGGAGCTCGGCCAGCTCCTGCGTGGAGGCGC
This sequence comes from Drosophila parvula, assembly GCA_018904695.1. Taxonomy (NCBI): domain Eukaryota; kingdom Metazoa; phylum Arthropoda; class Insecta; order Diptera; family Drosophilidae; genus Drosophila; species Drosophila parvula. Next base: position 25,583 of record JAEIIG010014849.1, read on the forward strand.
TGATGGTCATCTGGATCGGCTGCTGTAACTGCAACTTGGGAGTTTTCTCCGCCTGCTCCACCTCTGGACTCTCCGGCGGCGGTGCCGGACTCTGGGACATGGCGGTGTCGATGATGTACACGAATGACCAGTGTAGTGGCGTTGGGTAATCGCAACTCTCCCGCTCTTGCTACCGCCGATTATCAAATCGCAACTGACCGCGGCGCCGCCGAGGCAACTCTCCGCTCGGACGAGCTTCCTCGCTTTTCTCGGCGCTGCTCTTGCCGCTTTTCTCGCTCTCGACGCCGCCGTTTGCTTTTGCCGCTCTGCGTCATGGAGTGCCAGCTAATAATAGCCGTGTTGCCTCTCCGATTTCCCGACTGATCGCTGGAGGCGGACACGGACTGGGACACGGACGCGGACGCGGACATGGGCAGCCAGCGGATGTGCGGCTTGCAGAGATGTAAACACGGGCTATTATTGAATATAACTCACGGTCGGCCAATATAAAACGTATATTTTCGGGCCCATAATTCAAATTTATTTCGATTTTTACATACATATATATTCTATATATGTTTCCATGACTTCTCCTATGTATTCGAAATCACTATTTGGAAAATTATTTCTGCCATATTATGGGTTGAAGTTCTTGATTTATCGTTTTGTTTAATTTTGCTGTTTTATTTGGCAACCTGATGTTTGTATACCCTTACAGGTTGCCATTGGAATGGATTCGATTGAATTGGAAATCGATCGAAGAAACCCCACTGGAGGTGTAAGAAACATTTGTAAATATCATATACATATAATATAAAACATATGATAAAGCCGTACGATTTTATAAATAAAATTTAAAT
>JAEIIG010014941.1:0-12893 GCA_018904695.1 Drosophila parvula
CTCTCTCAACATTGCATTTACCTTGAGTTTTGCTTTTCTTTCTTGCCTTTTCCCTAATTTAATATATTCTTTTATTTGGTTTTTACTTTCATTTAGTTTGTTGTTTAATTTATTTTTTTTTAGCCATGGTTGCCATGTAGATGTGGCCTGACCCCATAAGAACACTAAATACACAAAAATTAAAAAAAAAAAAAACGGATTACGCTTTTAAAAAATTGTTCTTCTGCCTTTCGTCAGTTAAGCTACAGACACACACACATTGATTGTTAGTTAGTAGACGCTACTAAAAATGATCTGGAGAATATAAACTATAGAGTATTGAAATGGAAAATCGAATAAACAAGGGCAACTAGGCGGCTCTCTTTGTTCGAGTTGATATACATAGTTCGTGTGGCTAGATATATTTAGTTATTTATGCGTACAACTTAGTTCAAACTTGGTTTGTATTTTCAATAATATCTTTGTTGTATAAATGCGAGTGCTGTTGTTGTTCTCTGTGTGTGTGTGTGTTGGGTGTGTGTTGCTACTTTCACGGCTGAAGTTCTCATAGTTTTTGCCATATTTTTGGATATATTTCTCGCATCCGATCATCCAATAAAGTTCAACTTCAACTGTGCCTGCAATATTGCCAATTTCTCTGTTGGTTGTGGCTATGGGTGTGTGTGTGTATGAGGGAAAAAAAGAAAACAAATTTTTGTGTTTTTTAGTTTTTTGTGTTTTTTTTCATCTTTTTTTTTTGCATAGTTTTTGGAATAAGTCACACATTTATTTAATAATAAATATATATTTTTAGTTGTAGTTATTACTTTGGTTTTTTGGTATTTTATTTTTATTTTGTATTTTTTTTGTTGTTTTACTTTGGTTGCATTTAATAAGTTATAATAATTATAAAAATGGAATAATAAGTAGGCATAATAATATATAATGTAATATAATATAATAAGTTTTCTCTTGGGTTTTCGTGTTTACTTTGGTTTGCACTTGACGAATACGAATGCGAATACGAATATTGAGTATACACTTTTTCTGCTCCTCGGCCCCCACTTAGACGACGGCAAAGATGATTAATTATATTATGTATGTTATGCATTGTAAGTGTTTAATAATGTATAATAAACTACATAAATATGTGGGGGATTAATCTCTGTGTCTGCGAGTGTGAGTTATTGGTGCCATTGTTCCTTTTGTTCCTTTCATCTCTTGATCTTGTTGCGTTTTCATTGTTGTTCGAGGATACTAGATACATATATATCGCGGCTTTAATCATTTTCGTTTCGCATCGTTTCGGTTCGTCTTTGAGTGGAAATCAAGGCGAATCGAATTAAATATAAGAGCTGAATACAAATTCGAGCACTAGAATTAATTGTAAGTTAATGTAAGGTAAGGTAAACTTTGCAAAAACGAACACAAAATACAATACAATACAATACAATATATTTATGCATATATTATTATAATAAGTACTAAGGTAAGCTGAGAGAGAGAGAGTTATTAATGTTTCGTAAATTGTTTGGATTCGCTTAAATCAATAGACATTAAATCATTTGGTTAGCTTGTTTAAATACTCTGTGTTTAATTGAATATAATCGAATTGAATTACATATCCATAAGTAAAAAAAAAACATAGTTACTATATATTGCGACTTAGATCATTTTTCCTCTTCATCTTTCATCATCTTTCATCTTCTTTCCCTTCATCTTCCATCTCTTCATCGTCTCCATTCAAATTTTTTCATTTTTCCTTTTTTTAATTCTTTAGTTTTTTCGTTTTTTGTTTTGTTTTGTTTTTAGTTATCATATTCATTTCATTCTTGTCATTTTATAGACAGTTAGTTGTCTTCTTTGTTTGTTTTTCTTCTCTTTTTTTTCTCTAAAATTTGCCATTAGTTGCAGTTGTATGTGATTTCTGGTTGCCTCATTTTTAGCTTTGTTTTTCGTTTAGGTTTTTTAGTTAATAAAATTAAATTGTATAGGGAAACATATAAATCAATTTTCACTAAGATTTCGTTAGAATTACAATCATAATAATTTCGTTTAGCGCCCAACTCTGGAGGGGTATTCAAAACGCTTGATTACAAGCCAAAAAGTATGCCGGATGATTGTTTTAAAGTGAAGTTTGCATTCCCTTCCATGGAGGCATATTTTTAGGCAGTTTATTCAAGCGATTCGAAATCCCTGGCAGATCTCCAACACCCGCTAACTCCTCACTCGTCGTTAATTAAAGTGCAATTTTGACTACAACACGTTTAGCAAATCAATCTCGTCCCGTTCCGTTTCGTCTCGTCCTGTCTGGTCCTGTCTGGTCCTGTCCCGTCGGTAGTAGAACTATAATAGTGTCTAGACTAGTGTCATCAAATCATACAGATCATGGAGTATTGTAGAGGTCGCTGGACCATCCTCCCGGATGGCGGTGGTACCTAAGTGGTCTTGGTCTTGTTAGTCTTAAAGCTGACCTGAAGCACTCGGTTGCCCAGGGTGTAGCCGTTGAGGGATTGGATGGCCACCACGGCCTCATCGTAGTTGGTCATGGTCACAAAGCCGAATCCCTTGCATTTGCTGGTCTGCAGGTCACGGATCACCTTCACCGATTGTACGGCACCGAAGGGTCCGAATAGCTGCCAGAGCACATTCTCCTCGGTTTCCGGTGCCAGATTGTAAACGAATATGCACCATCCGGATCCGGTCATGGCATTTCCGGGCAGAATCGAATTGGCCAGCAGATCCCCGGCCAGCGGTGAGTATCTATCATGGGGAATACGAAACGAATATGGTTAGTCGGAGTTTGGGGCATTCATTTCATTTACATTTACATCAACATGAATTTATATTCTTTTTTTTTTTTTTTGGGTACTCTCTCCCCGTTTAGGTAAGGTACAGTTCCCTCCTTTTTTACACTGATCTAGAGATGCTAGGCTGATTATCTCTGGGTTTTTATTTAGTTGTATTATTAATGAGGTACATGCTTAGTACACCGAAAAAACAGATGCCTTTCGCGTAATTAGAAATTATAAATTAATCGTAAAAAGTATCAAAGAAAAGGCAGAAATCTTAATGTGGGAAAATAAATGTAATTTTGATAAAACATCTTCCCTACGGGAGAAGAATTCGAATTGGTTTTTATATATAATATGTAGTTAATTTACACATTTATCGTAATACTTGAATTTATTTCTAATCTCGCTTTAATTAATATTATTTAATTGGCAAAACATAACATAAATCATGGTAGATACATAAAGAAAGTATAATAAATATAGATAAGTATCGCATGCAAACGAAATTAAGAGAAAGCCAAATGTTTGGGAATTACTAATTTATGAAATTGAACTATACATTAATGTGGGTTATATGTGTTAAACATTAACGATAGACACTTATATATATTTGCAAGTATATATTCCTCGGAATTCAGCCAAATCAATAATATGGTAAAATGAATAAAAACAACAAATTGCATATATTTCATATATAATATTTCTTGTCAAAGAATATGAGCGTGTCAAATAATCAAAGTTAAAGAAAAATTCACCTTCTTAATCCCTTGTTAATCGCTAACATGGGACTCTTTCCAATGCTAAAAATGATGACAAAATGTATGTGTGTGTTTGTTTTTTATTGTTCGAAAAAGACAATGAAAGAAGGACAAAAAAGAAGAGAACCAAAATATGGATATTGGATATACAATTAAATACAAAATAGTCAACATAAAGGGCAACGTACCAACATACCAAACAGAATCAAAGAAGAAGATGAAGATATTTTTTTAGTAAAAATTAGTACTCGGTTTACATATTAATTTTTAATTTTTGTTCGTATGAAAGCAATGTAACAAAAAGTGAAGAAAAAGTATTCAAAGACAAGCCCAGTTCTAAATCACAAACAAAATCGGACAAAGGAAGAAGGTGTTAACTCTTGAAAACCTTATCTGCATAATACCGAATCTTAATAACTTTCATTTGATTTTAATATCTGTAAAAAATATTTGTAAAAGCCAAGTTAGCTTGTAGTTTTTACTAGAATTTTAACTAAGACTTGAAGTATATTTCCAGCTTATATTGTTCTCGGACGGACATTAAACCCCCTTCACTATATAACCTGATAAGACTGTCTTTATATTGCATAAACCTTTACCATAATTTAAACAATTCATATTTTAAAAGGAACAATTAATTGCATGAGCAGAGTTAGACCCTGCACATTTCGTGTGATAATTCGTACAAGTTCCAAGTTCTAATCGTGAAATATTATAAATATTTTAGACAAACCTTATGCGACCGGCAGAGGGCAGTGCTCCGGCCAGTCTCCTGGTGGCCGCCGCCGCCTGTGGAGTCAAGTAGGCGGTTAGGGGCGGGGCTATCTGGGCCTTGGCGCTATTGCTCGGATTATTGGCAAACTTGACGGTGATCGGCTCGGCATAGCCCTTGGGAGTCTTGCCATTCAACTCCTGGATGGCCCGCTCAGCCTCGTTGCGCTGATCGAAACGTATAAAGCCGACGCCCTTCGATAGACCTAATATTGAACAATTTTTTTACAAATTAAATAAGTTAATTTAACACATTTAGCGGCGTTGGGAACTCACCAGAAATATTATCACAGAGTATACGAGATGTTATAATTTTGCCGAACGATGCAAACATCCCCTCCAAGTCTGGTTGTGATAGATTTTTCGGAAGACCCGATACATATAAATTAGCACCCTTAATAGATTCTGAGCTTGGACGGGCGTATGATACTTTAATAACCTTATTCTGCAAACGCAAACCGTTCAGGGTGTTCACAGCCTTCTCAGCATCCTCAGCCCGCACGTAGTTAACAAAGCCATAGCCCAGGCTCTGACCTGTTTCATTTAATTATAATAATTAGTAAATTACTAGGTAATTAAGGGGATTTTTTTGTTTAGAGATTTCTTACCTTGCTGCAGTGCCGGATTGAGAGCCGTCAACGATGCTGGCAAGACTGCAATAGTTGGAACAAAGAGATTAAGGAAATTAGTTTCAAAGTCAGGAAAAAGAAAGGGAAATAAAGTATATACTACAAATAATTAATAAAAATATATATACTTTAAATAAACTATATATAAGCATGCCTGTGTCCAATACTTCATGGAATATCTGATTTAATATTTAATAATATATGTAAGTAAAACAAATAAGGGGGGATCAAATTTCAAATTTAAATATCGAAAATTATAGAGCGTAAATATCGTAAAAATCACAAGGTTTGATCTATTGAAGTTTTAAATATTAAAAATATCGCCTTTAACGGTAAAATATCGATATTATTAAAAATAATAAACCGATTATATTTAAAACATCTTCCAAAGTTAATTTTTTATAACCTCTTTAGAGTTAGTTACAACAATGTATTTTAAACCAGATTTAAATATCGAAATATAACGATTTTAACTTTAAAATATTGATTTAATTGAAAAAGTTAACGGATTATTTTTAAAGGAACTTCAAAACAACATTTTTGATCAACTTTATATATTTATTTTCAACTATAATAGTTTAAACTAAGTTCAGGATCTTTTTTAGCTCAAGTCGATATATCAAACAGAATATCGATTTATCGCACATATATCGCCAGGTTTAAGTGTCGATTTGTATATCGTTCTCGGTGTCAAACAAAGATACACTATCGATATTTCGATATTTTTTGGCGAACTTTTTTTCGAGAACGTTGAAGAACAAAAACATTAATCTTATACATAATATAGGGATAAAATTAGTTGGTAAAAGTAGGTGGTAGGAAAAAGCATTGGTCAATATTTACCCAAATTACCTGAGACTTTATCACGCACCAGTTTGCAACTCTCGAGCTCACCGATGCTGGAGAAGAGCGATCGCATCTCCTCCTGCGTCATGGTTTGCGGCAGATAGTTGACGATCAAATTGGTGCGCGACTCATCATTGCTGCCGTCGACGGACCCATTGGCACTGCCGTTCTTCACTATATCCATGGCGTTGGTCATCCTGATCTTGTCCTGTTCCTGCTCCTGCTCCTGCGCCTGCGCCTGCTGCTGGTTCTGGCTCTGCTGCTGGTTCTGGTTCTGGTTCTGGCTCTGGTGCTGGGCCTGGCTCTGGTCCTGGTCCGGCACTTGCTCCTGCTCCAGCTCTTGCTCTAGCTCCTGCTCCAGCTCCTGTTCCAGCTCCTGGTCCAGCTCCTGGTCCAGCTCCTGCTCCAGCTCCTGTTCCAGCTCCCGCTCCAGCTCCTGGTCCAGCTCCCGCACCAGCTCCTGGTCCTGCGCCAGCTCCAGCTGCAGTTCCTGCTCCAGCTCCAGTTCCAGCTGCCGGTCCAGCTCCTGATCTAGCTGGTGCTCCAGCTCCCGTACCGTTCCTGGCTCTGGTTCTGGTCCTGACAGCTCCGTCGCGTCGGTTGGGTTGGGTTTACTTTGTGTTTTTAGTATTTAATCTCACTGCTCGGTTGGTTGGTTGTTTTGTTAGTTGTTTATCGCTTACAAGTTACAAGGACCTGCTCCTTTTCGTTTAATATCTTTTTTTTTGTTATATATTTTTAGTTGTTTACTTTTAGATGAGGATCTAGTTGCTTTGCACAAGTCCCGTCGCGAATTTCCTTGTTTCTTTATTGGGTTTTAGATCCACTACGATCGCGAAAAAATGTATTTGCTTTTGAAGTTGAGTTTTAGAGCGCCTTCTCGGGGTCTAAAACGTTTAAAATTGAATTTATGCTTGAATTAGGTGTTTTCTTTGATTTTATGTTCTTTTTGGTTTTGTTTCTTTTTCGTTTTTGTTTTTGTTTTTGTTTGTATTTTTTTGCTTATTTTTCTTTTGTTTTTCTTTAGATAAAAGAGTAAATTTTGCTAAATGGGTGTTTCTTTGTTTGCCTTCTGGGAATGTTTAAGTGTTTCTTAGTAAATCTTTATTGTGAGATTTTTAGTTGTAGTTTTTTGGTTTTTTTCCTCCTCTTCTCCTCTTTACGTTTTCTTTATGTTTTTTTTTTGGTTTTTTTTATATAAAATTGCAAAAATGCAAAAAGTTAGCAATAATTTGTTTGGTTTTTGGTTTTTTGTTATCCTCCCTTTGTTTTATACTTTTACTAAATTTGCGCTGGTTTTGTTTTTGGTTTTTCTTTTTTCTTCTTTGACTGGAACTTAGCTTTGGTTTTCAAATATACATTCATATATCGTATATATATATATATAGTTGTGTTATCCGTTAACCTCTTGTATATATACCGCTTGAATATGATTATTCGTTAATGTTTGCTTTAAATTAATAGTAGTTGGTTTTATTTGGTGGTGTTTGGTTTTTTGTTAGCTTCTCCTCTCCTCCTTTACTCAATTACTTTCTTTCTTCGTCTCCGTTTTGCTTCTAATTTTCTGCAGTTTAAAAATCTCGCTCTCCTCCAGTGATCCGTATCTTTCTCTGATAAATGATGGCTGTTCGATTGCTCGCTCGTTTTCACTCAATCTGCAAAAGGGAAGAAAGGAATGGGTATTGTTTAAATATTTCAAAAAGAAAGTATTCATTTAATTTTGGTCGTCAGAAAAGTTATTATTATGTTATTCCTTATAATAAAAATATCCAAAAAGAAGACCTGCTTGACCTTCTCCCAAGTTATCGAAATTCTATCGATACATGGTTTTTGCTAATAGAATCTCACGGTTATATGCTGTCTTATTTGTAGCAAGCAAATAAGAAATATAAACAAGAAAAATATATATTATATTTGCTTAAGTCAAAGTATTTATCAGTAATTCGTAAAAATACACACATAATTCATCGATTAACCATCCTAACAATACTGACATATCGATAACTTGGTCTATCTCTAGGGATGTCAGCTTTTAGCGCCAAACAAAAAGTGCCTGATAAGCGCGTTTCCACCACCACCACCACTAGCACCACGACCACTACAAAGGACACCTTCAGGAGCAGGAGCAGGAGCAGGAGCAGGAGCAGAAGCAGAAGCAGGACCAGGAGCAGGAGCATCCCCTTCCCCCCTACCCCCTTAAGCCACCGAGAGAGACAAGGGTAAGTCAATGGCGAAAATCTGTTTATCAAACAACAATGGGACCCCGTCTGTGTATTTTTATTCAGCCTAAAAAATACACGCATCCTCGCTTGTGCTCTCTCTCTCTCTGTCGCCTAATGGCTTGGAATTTAATTAAATCGCTGCGAGATACAAAATCCCATGTGTAATAGCCTGATATATGATATGAATCGAAGGATGCTAACCCCGCATAAGCGACATTTAGTGCTGCTGCTTCCTTCCTCCCTCCCTCGAATCGTTTGCTTGGGAACAATGAAAACCCTGCAAATTGGCAAGGAAATCGCAGAAACCAAATCGCATTAAACAAAACAAAAAAAAAAGAAAATAAGTGTCAAATGGTAACTTATGACGAGCTAACAAAACAGGGGAAGTTTCTGCAATGCAAACAAATTATTGTAGATTTTCGTGTATCTTTTTAAAATTGTTAGTTTGCAAACTCCTTACAGCTAAGTCTTTATTTCTCTTAAGTAAGCAGTGGGAATTAATAATAATTAATAAAAATCTTTCATTAAAAATAGTAAGCAACATTTCGAATTAAATTTAAAGATAGCATTTGGCAGCATTTGGCCTCTACTTTTTGGGCTTGTGTAATTTTTTGTTTTGAAAATGTTACCAATTGGAATTTGGTTCGTTTAGGGGTTGGAAATGGGCGACGCGACGCAAGCACTTCCTAGATCCTGACGCGTGCATCTGTGTGCTGCGTGTTGGTGTGTGAAAAAGGACTGCATTGAAAATAGGGTAAAAACCTGACGCGAAAAACAAACAAACCGGCCGGTCCTGGCCGCACGTCCTGCCTTGACGTGGTCCTGTCCCGTTCGGTCATTGAACCCTCCGGTACGCCTGTGCCTAAAGCCTGTGTGTGTTTTCGTGTTGCTGTTTGGGGTTTTTCCAGTTTTCCGCCCGTGTCCTTTTCACATTTCCCACTGCGCTTGCCTTTTTGTGGTCTTTGCCAGGATCGTGGCCAGTCAAAGGCGGCTCCTGGTCCCAACAGCTGTGCCCGGGTTCGTTGATCCCAGATGAGGATAAAGGTGAAATACTGGGCCATAAATGCACTTACAGAAATAAGCCATTAGATAAAAGTTATATTTTCTTCCTCTTTTTGTATGGGGAAATAATAAATTAACTAACAGAGTGTTGTGATATATAAAAAATACTCCAGAATATTATATATAATATTATAAATGGAAAAGTTCTCAATGTCAAGTAGACAGAGCATTTTCTTTCGCCTGGTAAACTCTTTAAAGAAATTAATATTCCATTCCGATTTCAAGATCGTTTGGCTTAGACTTACAAATATATATATTTTGAGTAAAATATTCTTTGCAGTCTTAAGCCGTAAGTTTTCTCGTTATTTCGGCTTTTTGAACTCGAGTTCTAATAAATATCTACTACTCAGTAAATATGCAAACCAATAAAGTAATGATCGCTGATGAGCTGGTTGTCCAGTCTCGCCCTTCAATATTTATTGTTATTATCAATGTTTCCGTTGAGGAGGAGGAGGATCCCATGGAGGAGGAGTTCGAGGATGAACATTTCCTTGATGAGTAAACGTTAATCCTTGGCTAGATTGCTGGAGAATCTCACATCTTGGCTTTCTGATTTCACACAAAGCAACGATGGGCACACAACATATTCATATAAATATTATATTATATTTTATTTTATAAAATCCCCAATTTGTTATTGTTTTAGTTTTAAGCCAAGAGGTTATGGATTACTTTTAGCCCTTTGATTTGCAGATAATTTCTATTATTTCCCTACATTTGTTGCCCAGCTTTATAATATATTTTTCTAAATATATTAAATACTCTTCTTTTGTTGCTGTGTAGCCCGGAGAGAACACAGGCTGGAAGGAGAGCGCTGGTCACAAAAGGCTTCGCAAACAACAGGGAAGTGCAGCGAAATTGCAAAGGGGCTACACGCCCGCAAGGATGCAGGATTTGCGGCGGGGACATCCTTTTAATTGCACATCAACCTCCCTTAACACCCTGCTGCCCACACTGGGAGGCATGTGTGTGTGTCGAAAGACGAAGACGGCAAAGGAGTAGCGAGCAAAAAATGTGTAATTGACACTCTTGCGCCGATATCTGTGACCTCATTTGCGAATGTGTGTCGTCGAGGGCCTTGAGGAGGGTCAGGATACGCTTGCATCTGCAGGATACAAGCAGGTCCCGGCACATATGGCAGATTCTGTGCTTTTGCCTAAGTATTAAGCATTTTCCAACACTGCCAAAATGTAAATGAATCGATTTGATTAGCCATTAATTCATTAGGAACGTAAAAAATAGCTTTGAATGATATTCTAGGTCATAGTTAGCAGGTATTATAAGAGTGTTGAGCAACAATTGATTTCTTCCACAATTGTTAAAAACTAGGATATTATTATATTATTATTATTATATATATTATTATTTTTTAATAGAGTACTAAATATTATACATAAAGAATCTAAAGATAAACAAGAGTTTACTAGCCACCATCATAGATTTATATAAACAGCACTGAATTGTTTATCCTCTTCATTAACTTAGACCTCTAAATTAAACAAAAACAAATACTTAATAGTATTTAATACTAAACTTAATAAAAAATAATAGTTATTTTCCTGCAATACTAAAACATACTGTTGCCTTAAATGGAGTTTTGCAATACTAAAGATAGTATTCGGTTACTATTGCTTTAAATTGAGTTTTCCAATACCTAAACTGAAAGACGCGCGTTTTACAACACTTGAACCTGGATTAAATTAAACTTTTGCTGAAATTAAAGTAAATTGAAGGTAACAATAAAGAATTTATATGCTGATTCTTTTCATTCGAGTAGAATTATTTTCTTTAAATAGCTTACAGACAGAATTAGCTTAAATATACATAAGTAAACCCATTTAAAGTGCTATTTATTTGTCTTGAATCAGCATGTTCATCGAGTCCCTGTAATTGCCACCGAAATAAAGAAAAGAAACGAAACGAAAAAAACAAATAAAAGATGTCATGGAAATTTTCAATGGCGCCCCCGCTATTATTTATCGATTTATTTTCGCCAGGCGTTTTTTTTTTTTTTTTGGTGTCCAAGTAAAAAATAAACACATGGCACTTAAGTAGGCGGCGTGATAAGACCGATTAGATCATGGCATTACAACTTACGTGCGAAGGATACGGCTACGGATGCGGATGCGGATACGGAATCGAAGAATCGGTCGAGAAGTGGCACTGTCATACAGCGGGTTATAAGGAGTACGGGTACGGGTACGGGTACGGATACTATATAGTATAGATGTAGATGTAGATGTATATATTGATTGCACAAAAAGAAACTTTCGCGTCGACTCGCTAGCTGGCTCTCGCTCTCGCCCCTGCCTCTGCCTCTCCTACTGCTGCTCCTTTGCCTTCTCTCGGTCTGCTGTCCCGCTTGCTCGCTCCTTTGTCTAGAAGGACCTCCCAACTATATATGTTGTATATATATATATATGCTCGAACTATATAGGATATAGCGGCGTATGGCTTATAGTCAGACACTCGTGGCACACACTCGAAAAAAATGCTAAAGAAAATGGGGTCTTGTTTTGACTAGTGAGTAGGAGTCAGGACTTGCAGTTTTTCCGACTTTTCCAAGTGTTCTTCTATAATAATATATTATGTTATATATAGAGAGAGAGATATTGCACGCAGTCAAAGTCCCGGGAATTGCACAGTTTTTTTTTTTATTGCTTTGTTGTTTTGGTTCTTAGTTTCGTTAGTTTAGTTTTTGTGTGTGTTTTTGTTGTTGTTTTTTTTTGCTAGTTTTGGGTAAAAAACCAACCGAGAACACAACGAAATTCGTAACTGAACATACATATATAGAAGTATTATATATACAACACAAAAACCGGTGCAGAGGAGTAAAAAATTATAAATGAATGTTCTCGAACGAGAAACACAACCGAATGGAATCAAAACCGAACGAAAGCAACGAACGAACACGTACGACTGAATCGAGTGCGGCGGCACGGTTCCAGGCCTTGGCCATATATCCTTGTTGGCCGCCAGCCGCCTGCCGCCTATATCCTTGCATCCTTGTCGCCGGCGCCCCCAAAAGCGGCGGTGCGTGCAACAGAGACGGAGCGATCCGGCGGAACGAAAAAGAGCCATGCCTAGCCGTATCCACCCCGTATATCCTGGCAAAACACTATCTCCCTTGCTCATTGGGCTCCCCGGCTATGACCGTCTCGCTTCGCCGGTACACACCCTTTTCTTCAGAGAGAGAGAGAGAGAGCAAGAGAGAGAGAGAGCGGCCACATAGAGAGAAGGCAGGACACGAGCCAGCGAGAGAGCGCCGAAATTGGGCGGGGTGCAATGCGATGGGAGAGTCCTTGCACTAAACCAAAATTAGCCAAGCTATCCCCAATTACGAACTTTCTATGAGAACTAACTGAAGAATACCTTTAAGTTTCAATGAATTTGAAAAATATTTACTATTATTATTAAATATATAAAAATATTAAATATTTCAAATAAGATTAACTCTCAGTATGTCCCTATTTGTTTGCAGTGTGCCTCGGTTTTGGTGGAGAATGGTGAAGAGGTCTGAGAACTTGACTCAATGTGAATGATGCAAATTATATCAGGCTGAGATAATGGTTAAGGACTCACTCTACCCAAAGGAAGGAGGCCAAAACATGAACATTTAATTTAAATTAAATAACTCGTATATAATATAAATATATAAAATAGATATTAAAGACATTTTAGTCACTAAGAGTGGCTTAGATACTTTTTAAATAAAATAAAATATGAATTAGTACGTTAAAAGAAAATTCAAAAGAGATAATTCGATTTTCTTTCAAAGAAACTATAAGATACATAAATTAATTGTGGTTACATTATTATAATTAATAGCAA
>JAEIIG010014950.1:0-76834 GCA_018904695.1 Drosophila parvula
CGATCAGCTGTTTATTTGTTTTGAGCCTTTGAGTAACTGCTGTTTAAATGAGTTGACTCGGAAGTGCCGTTATTTCGAATCGAGCTCTGAGTGACATTTGCTTGCTAACAGCTGATGTGCGCCTGGTATGCTTAATCGTTGTTTTACATTTAACATAATTTTACGTGTAATATATTTTGTAAAAAATGCACCATCTAGCGGTAGAAAACCCCTTTGGTTTGTGCATTGGCTAAATTACATAGTAATACATAAAGCACCATCTAGCGGCAGAATCCCCTTTTGGTTTATGCATTGGCTAAATAAAATATTAAATTAAAATACATTATGTAATGTTAATTTTTCATGTCAAATTGGGCCTTAAATAATTAACTTCAATCGCATTACAAGAGAATTTATTTGCCAAATTCACAATATTGATGTCGTGTTATTTTTGAAATTTTGAACATGATAAATAAAAGAAATTTCCCCGCAATATCAGGAAATAAATAAATGCAACCCCTATAAAATGATTTATAAATCAGGTTAAGTAGCATAATGCACAGCATATTTCCTGTGAGCACACCAAAACCAGACTTTGATTTACAAACACCTTAACCGCCATAAGGACACCCTTCCTTTCCTGGCTAATGACGTGTGAAATTCGCACTGAAACCCGAAGCGAATGCTAGCCATGGACACTTGAGAGACGAGCTGCCACTTAGGAAGCCCTCTTTACATTCCAAATCTCTCACCGCGAGCCATCTTCCCCTTAGCTTATTCAATTTCTCGCGCCCTGCCGAAGGACACGAACAAAAGTGCAAGCGTTTCATGTCGTTGTGGGCGTGTGGGAGCTGAGCAGGTGCAGGCAAGGATGTGGTTGATGCACCTCCTCTCTCTTTTTGGACAGACGCGGTGATGGGCATGCCGATTTGCAATGCACATCACGTTTTTAGCCACTTTTTTGGCGACAGGCGGCAGACGCAATGGCGGCGGCGGTGGATAAACGCAAATCGTGGTTGGGGAGGAATCGCGTGCAGACTAAACCGGGACACGTGGGCTCCACCAGCCGTATTCCCCATTATTATCAATATTCATGGGGTTGCATATACATTTTTTTTTTATAATAACCTGGCTGGGGTATTATTATTCAATCAGCGATGCAGGCTGCAAAAAAAGGGCTATGAACATAAAAATTATGATGACAGGTTGGGTAATGCTCAAACAATTAAATAGGCAACTAATTGAGGAGCTTGCTCCTCTTATTGTGACCCTAAATTAGCGGATATTTCCAGCATAATTTTTGCATTTAATGGCTGTGTGTTTTTTTTACCTCCTTGAGTTTTCTCTTGCTTCAGGGGTAGGTATAAGCTTATAAGCTTTTCCTAATTATATTCTCCTGGCACATAATCACAATTGGCACATTTTATTGTTGATTGTATTTCAAAAGTTTTCGCCTCTCTATGCTTCGTTTTATTTTTCCTTTTATTTTGGCTCACGGCTAAGCCAACTTTTCGCATTTGGCCAGCAATTCGGTTCGCAGTTCATATATTGCTGTCGTTGGTTGGAAAGTTATGCTGACAGTTGTTTAATTTATGCAAAACATTTTTATTTTTTTTTGTTGAAAATTACTCGATAGTCCCTTTTTTTTTAACTTAAGTGGGTCAAAGGAGCAGTTTAAGCCATCTAATTAAGATAAAAGCAAGGGAAACAATATATATTTCGGCTCAGAATATAAAGTAGGTATAGGGAAAAAAGTTATTTTGAACAAATAAATATAAAGTATGTATAGGCAAAAAAGTTATTTTGAACAAATACACTAATTTATAACCCTTGGGTTATTTTCAATGTATAAGAGTTATAAGAGTATAAGAGCTAGTTTTAGTAAGCAATATATATTAAAATATTAAATAATAAACATCTGCATTCTTCCTCTATAATTTTGAGCTTCCAACTTTATTAACCACTGGCAGTGACTCTCCCACCTTTGCATACTTTACCCAAGACCTCCTTCCCTTTACTTTAAAGACTGGAATCCATTACATAATCAGGGGGACGGATCCCTTGGGAACGACTCCGGCAATAGATCATCATTTGCATGGCTTATAAATGTTCTACACAATTCGGGATAAAAACACAAAGGAAGAAACGGAAAACACTTTAAGGAATAGCCACAGGACTCGATTGAAATATAAAAACCGCAAGAACACATAGTATAAAAGACGGAAGCGGAAGAAAGAAAATAGAAAACACACACAGAGGGGGGTTAGGAAGGAGGTCATAGGACAACACTAAAAAGAAGGCAAATTTTATTTGCATGCGGCTTTTCAATTCCTCCAAAGACATAAAACGCAGGCAGGGGAACCCTTTCGATGATGGAAAATAAAGTAGAGTTGTAAACCAGGACCAGGGCGAGCAAGCGAGAAGGATAGACGGAGGCGCGGCGTCTTAACAATTTCCTGCCAACTTCTGCTTCATTGCATATTTCCGCTTCCTCCGGACTACGACTCCGGACTGTGTACTCCTCCGGACTCCGGAATAGTCTGCTCCTTTGGAATCCCTGGCACATATGGAAAAGCGTAGACAGGCCGCTTGGAAAAATTCTCTTTCTCTATCGAGCTTTTTTCGCTCTTTTCTCTTTTACGATTTGCAATTATTTTTGCTCATTTCAGCAGAAGCAAACATGCCCACAATTCCTTGAGGGACAACTGGCAGACAGAGTCCCGGAGTCCTGTCAATACAAATAGTGGCAATCCTCGTGACTCCTTCTTCGACAATTTACATAAGTTGATATTTTTCGAGTTGTTTCACTTCGACATCCCCGCCAGCCAGACTTCGATTCCTTCGTGTTTTGTGTGCTCCGTTATTTGTCCGCCCGAGTAGAGTCCTTTTTGACAAAAGGCAGAAGGAGCTGCGTAGTTGGAGATTTACAACATGGAAAGCATTTTAGCTGCAGCAGAAGCGATACCAGAGCTCTGCTGCACTTACCATCTCCTTGTGGTCCTTAATGTGTTCATGATATCATCGCTTTGGGGGTAGATAATGCGACGATTGTCTTTGGTACTTTATTAATTCCGGGAACGAGGAGAAGAAGTCACTTGTCTGGCAAACTGAAATGGATGAGACAATAAGTCAATGTTTAGGCTTTGGCAGATGAAAACAAAAGTGCAAATTGAAAGAGGAAACTTCGGAAAATCAAGCAGCAGTTTTCTGACATATTGAGTTAATCTTGAGTTAGAACTTTGGCAAGTCTCTAGCAGCTAATTGGTAATTTAAAGAAAAGGAAATATCAAATTATTTATGTTTATTATTAATTACTTATTTTAACAATCGAATTTAGTTTAATATATACATGAAATATCACTCCAATTAACCTGTGAATTATTTTGTTTTCAAATCTCTTGTCAGATTCTTAAGTTATTCTATTTGGATTACATTATCCTTTAATCCACTAGAGTTCGCCTGATTAAATGGTAAAGTCCTGGGAGCTCTTTCCGCCCGCATACTCCATGACATGCGGCTGTCAACATGTGGCGTTAACCCTCATTCCTGGCCGAAAACCTCACCCTAAATTGCCACCGTAAAAATTCGCTGGAAAGCAGAATGCTATCTGGCAATTGGCAAATGAAAACTGAAACACAGAAAAAGTGCCAAAACATTTGCCTTTGAAGAGGCAACTTCCTCCCATTTTCCACGTCTCGGGCGTGTGCGGAAAATCAAAATAAAACGCTTTTCGTTTCATTTGCAATGAAATTTTCGCAAGTGCTGCCGCTGCTGCTGCTGCTGCTGCTGGGCCTGTCTTTGTTTTGTCTGCCCGCCTGCCTGCCATTGAATCGAAATCGTTTTCCAATACACAGTATTGAATACAGTTAACTCGCAGAGAGAGGGTTTTCCCCGGAGTTTCCCATTTTCTATGCACGTCATGTGGGCAATCAGCGCTCATGTCCATGGGATACTTCTTTTTTTTTTTGGGCTTAGGTCCTGTGTATGTTTGCTTGCCCCGTTTCCCGTTTGGGGATATCTATTTTCAGTTTTATTTCTCACTCGGCTCATGAATATTTAACGGCCAACAATTGACTATGATTGTTATGTTTGTAGGTGCCTCGTGTTTTACAATTAGAAGGGATCGGATTCGGGGTTCGACAAGAGATTGATTTTCCCTCTAGCCTTTTTATATTTTTCATTTATCAATTTGCTTAACGTAAGGCAAAGGAATTGCAATTTTAACGCATGACGGGGCATTCTCAATGCGCTCCAAGCCAAAATAGGAGAAAGAAATAAGTAGAAAAAACTCGAAGCACTTGAGCCATTTTCTACTTCTCTACTTAGACATCGTCGCGTAATCGAATATAAATTGAATTTTTCACAACAAATGGATTTTCCTGAAGAGTTTTCCTTTCCTCCCACACTTTTCTTGCCACTCGACTTCATTCAAATGAAATAAGAATAAGATTAATATTATGCATTAATATTGGAGGAGAAAAGTCTTTGTAAAGCCACAAAAAATAAATAATAAATATATCCTTAAGCTGTCTGGCTCAACTTCTTTTTTGGCAACATCTCAAAAATATTGTCCTTTGTTTTGTTTATGCTGCCTTTCGCTTGCAAAACTTAATAATTAAATATTTCTGGCCAAGTTCCAGGCCTGTCAATACTTGCGTTTTATTGAAAAATGTTGCCAAATAATTTATTGGTAGGGATTCCATATGAAACAAACATTTAAATACTTGGAACTTATGTATTTATTTAGTATTTCTTTAAGCTGCCACATTTTAATATACACAGAAATCTTGAGAGTTACTTTATGGCTTCTCCCTGGAGACTGCCTGTCTATTTTTGGTTCAGTCCACTCACCTCTAAAAAAAATATATATATATTTCGCAATTTTTCGCACGCATTTTCCTACAATTCCCCTCCCATGTCCGACTGATTGAAAATTTTGTTCGTTTTCCATTTTAAGCTGTCGCCCGCACTTGAATATTTTTTCCCTGTATGGCATCGTGTTTTGCACTCGATGCAGACATATACGTACATATATTTTGCATTTATTGTGGCCAGACCTGGCGTAATGTATGCTCGTCACGTCTAGCCACTTGTGTCCTGAGCCCGAGTCCCCGCTTTTCCAGCTTTTCCCGCTTTTCCAGCCTTCCTCCTGCCGACATTCACTTAGCGCTAGGACTGTGCTGAACCCTCCTTTGCATATTGATATGGCCAAAGGCGAAATCCACTTGCCATCGCGTACATTTCCCGAACTAAATTAAGACCTATTTATGCTGAAATATGAGTAAATATTTCGGACTCATCAGTGGCATTTACAAATCTAAAAATAGTTTACAATTTCCCAAAGCGATTTGCGTTAATTGCAGGCTACTTCAAACATTTTTGGAGCTCGTGCTCAAGTGCCTTGTCTAGACGAAAGTTTTCTCGCTCTCCTGGCCAGGTAACGGCAGGAAAAAACAAAAACAAATTAAAACAAACAGAAACACATTTCGGAAAAACTGACCAATCCCAAGCAAAAATTCCAAAAATGGACCTTTTGAAATTTTGTTGCAAATCGTTTGCTCGTGTCCCATAAAAGTGCACATAAAATCAAAAAAAGGGGAAAACACAGAGAAAAAGGGGTTGAGTAGGACGTGGGCCTCAAACCAATTTGAAAACATTTTCGCATGGCACGCTAAGCAATTAAAGGGGCCCATTCAAAAACTCTCGCAATACACTCAGACAAATAAATGGAATGCATTTAATTCATAAACATTTTATAAACTAAAGGTTTGAAGGTTTAAGTTAATATTAACGTCAGGATGTTTAAAAATAATTAAACTTCTAGATTTTCTTAAAAATATTATTATTTTCTCATTGGTATTTTAAAGTTTTTGTTGTTCTAAAAAGTAGTCTAAAATAGGCAGAATCCTTGAAGGTATGCCAACTATTCCTTACTCGAGAAAGTGAGTTTTTGTGTCATTATAATTCCCAAGTGCTATTTCAAGGCTTTTAAAAACAATCAAATTTAATTTGTTCTTTATAATATCTCACTGCTTGTTAAGTTACATAAAAGTTGTTAAAACTAAAGTATTGAATTAAAAACAAATGTAAATAAAATAGGCAAATATTTCTCATTTTAATTTAAAGATCAATTTCATATTAAAGTAAATACTCCGCTCGTGAAAATTAAAAATCTCCCTCAGAACAATGTGTACTAATTTGTTGCCTAAAAATAATCAGCTGGCTAGCATTAATATTTTCTTCCAGTGCAGGTTGCATGTGGCAAACTTCTGGCTTCTAACTGGCGCCCAAATGGCGGACATGACGACGGCGGCGCCTCAATGTCAGGCCATTAAAGTTTAGTGGGCGATTTTGCATAGTCCTGCGCTGAGCCACCGAAAATAAGGCGGAAAAGGAAAGAAAACCGGGAAGAAGGAAACTAACTAAGGCGGCAGCGGCAAAGTGCAGCAGACGTTTTGTTCCTGCCACGCCCACCCAACACAGGCCGAAGGACGACCATCGCCCACCATCGCCCAAAAAAACTTTTGCCGAAGCTCATCAAGCCGAAAAAGTTTTGCCAGCGATAAATCATATTTTTTTTTTGCTCTCTGCTGCTTGTTAACTCGTTCGCTTAAATTAAGTTGAGCATTAATGGGGGCAAGGAGGGCGAGGCCCGAAAAATGGAACCTAGAATTTTATGTAATTTTAAGAATTTCCCGCCAAACACAGGCGGGAAACCGTTTCCCCCGGCGTCCCGCCTGACAGCTAATGAAAATATTTGCCGGAAGAGGCGGAGCCCGTCTGCTTGAGTGTCGGCTAATTAGCGTTTCTTGGTATTCAAACTAGAACTTTGCTTTATTTCCGAGGAGGGTTTTGAATAAATAAACTCGGCTAATTGTTAGAAGTGCAAATAAATACTGGTAATTGTTAAAAGTGAAGGAAGGAAGAGTGATGTTAAAAGGGAAAGGCATTAATCAAGAGAAAGTGCGAATGAAATGTTATTGTTAATGTTTTAAATCTTACAATTTATCTCTAAGTTTCCCAAGCACTACTACTTACATATTCCCCGAGTATCAGCTGCGATCAAACATCCTTATGCGATTTCCCCTTGACATCCATCAAATCCTAACCAGCCGCCTCTCCCCTTCTTCATGAGAGCAGCAGGTCAACAGCCCACTTGCTGTGATTACTCACAAAACAGAGCTCTGGGAGGATAACCTATATGCTGTCCATATCCTTTATTCCACCCACCTTCATCGCCGCCCCCCTCTAATCACAACTAGTCCCTGGACGCGGGCCGCTTGTTATTGTCATTGTTATCAACGCTGTCAAGCTGGAAATGGCGAATAGAAGCAGCAACAACTGGGACAGGACATTCCGTGGATCCCACGTAGAGTGTCTCGTGTGGGCATATGTTAAACATTTTGACACTTTTGCGCACGAAAGCCTCCAACATCCGCCGAACTTTGACATTGTAATGGAACTTGATGAGGGTTCTACTCTGCCACCATGGAATTCCACCTCCATCACTCGAACTATTTAAATTTTTCCGAATGCCCCAAAACACAACCAATGTCGCAGAATTTGTAACAATTTGTGTATGCCATTGGTATTTGGACATTTGGATTGTGTAACTCTCCGACAATAATCAGCGAACTTAAATCAACAACTGACGCTATTTTATGGCGTTAAGGAGGTGCGGGGGAGAGTGGGGGAATAGAACCCACTAAACCACGTTAGTGGTTGACACTCTGCTTTGCCGCGGTTGCTCTCCAATGATTTTGAGTATAGCGAACGAGGGAGTATCGAGTTATATTGAAACTTAATTAAGTGCCGGGCCAGTGGGTGCAGTGGAAAATTCTCTTTTCCCCGGGCAGTCGGAAAATGGAAAATGGTTGTCCAGCGGTCAGCGGCAAATGTTAACAGTTTTGGTATCTGTGTAGGCAAATGTTGTTGCAAGTTGATTTTTGTCATACAAAAGTTAAACGCTTTTCGAAAAAGGAGTTCTATATGTTCGGATAAAGGTTGTTTTATTTAACAATATTTTTTAAAGCTTATTAAGATAAAGATTAAAAAGATTAAAGATTAAAATTAACCTATATAGGGATATACAGGGGTGCTATTAAAAATATTACGATTTTTTAAACCCATCTAAAGGTGTTCAAAGTAGTGCTACAATATTTTACATCGTAAAACCGTACCTAACAAATTTAATTGCTTACGTTTGCACACTTTTTCAAATGTTTTAAAAATCCTAGTGATTTCTAGAGCACCCTGGATAAAGTAGAAACCTTTTATTTAAAGTTATATCTTATTTTATAAATAAAAAATGGAATTTTACTGCTTCAAATATTTATTTATTGGTATTCAATAGAATATCTTTCATATTTTTCTTTGATATATACAGCAATGCCAATATGTTTATCCCATTAAAGCCCGCACTCTGCGCCTCTCATTAATCCCTATGGCTTTATCTACATCTCAACCGATTCGCACCTACTTTCGTAAATATTAAAATCCATTTTAAATGCACTTCGATAGGATCTCCTTAGCGTTCCGCCTATCTTTCTGAAAATATCACCTTGAATACGTAATAAAAAATTATGTAGAGACAGTTAATACCCGCGAGACAAAAGGCGGCTGGCTTATCTGTATATATGTACGAGTATACCCTCCTTTTACCCCTCCTTAATGGCAACAAACAATTTTGGAATCGCTTCCTTTCGGCTGGCAGCTAACTTTTTGGGGGTAAGACTCCCCCTCTTTCCTTACCTCCCCCCACAATGTGTCTGCCAATTTACGTTATCGTTTTCAAATTGAAAATTTGCGTAATCACATTTTAAGTGAAAATCGCTTTGCAAATGAAATTAAATCGATTTCTTTAAGGCGTTGTTGGGAGGAGGAGTTGGCAACATGCTTGTAAATATACATTATGGTTTTTCATTTCCGTTTCCGCTACTTGGCAGCAGAGCTTTAAGCCCTGAAATATGCACTGTTTCCACTGCTTTCCCCGCCTGCAATGTCGCGAAGTTGCATCTCAAAGAGCCATCAACGTCATCAAATCGTTAGTCAAATGGGTGAAAAAAAGAAGGAAATATTCAAGTTCTTTGCTCTTCTCTCAAGTCTCTGGTGGCAATAAAAATGATGAAGTACTGTGAGAGTTGCAAGTGCGAAAGAATGAGATGGGAGGGATCATGGGATAGTGCCCGGGATGTGAGAGCGGAAAAGTTTAAAATTCTGGCATTACTTGCATAGCTTTTGCCTTTCTGTGTCCTTTCCAACAGTGAATAGAAAGGGTAAACTTGATTTTGAGGGATGCAATGGCTATGCAATAATTGTAGAGAACACTCTCATTAAAATCATAGAAACTTACTTCAAAAAAAGTTATTATAAGTTTACACCTTCAAAAATTTGTAAACAGTTAAGATATATTGTATACCCCCATGTATCTCTTTCTAGCCATTTTATTGCTACTTCTTCAACCCCTCATAGCTTTTATACCTCAAGGATTCTCTATAAAGGAACGTAAGTTTTTAAATCTTCTTTGATATATTAATAAAAGAATATATCTTATATACCCACAGAAAAATGCTTGTTTCTGGCGAGTGCTGGACCCTGCCAGAATTGGGTGAAAGTCTGGGGCTATGATTACCTGACCAATCGCTGCATTTTCTTCTATTACGGCGGCTGCGGCGGCAATCCCAATAGATTCTACACAAAGGCCGAGTGCCTGAGCACCTGTCGCGTGTACAGAGATCCGAACAGAGTGAAAAGAGAGGGTGTGGATGACATGGAGGAAGAGGAGGAGTTCGAGGAGGATATAGACAACTGGGATAGCTTCGACAATTGGCCATATTAAAACCCCAAATACTTCAAGGAAAGGGCATTCAATTGCCACTCTTTTCGGCGCCCAAGTGAACCAAGTTATCTTTTGATTCGTTGAGCAAACGCATAATTTCAGTTGTGAAAGAAAGAACTTCCCGTCGAGTTGCATGTAATGCGTTTTCTTTTAGCCTTCTCCGTTTTCCTTTTCCACAGGCAAATATATATATAGTTATTTCTCTGTAGACAAGTCTGTTTGCTGCCAATCTGAGCGACGGCCATTAAGGCAAACAGTTTGAAGTAATTTTAGAGCTGCACACAGACTCGGCATCGACATCGGCATCGGCTTTATGCATACATATATATCCCCTTGCTCGTTATTTATCAACAATTTTATGAGGACGTAGTCGCGATTCTGACAATTTTTGACATGCAATTTGCAGTTTGCCATTCTGGGATTCTGGCATTTTCCTGCAGGCGGCAATAAGTTTTGGCAGCGAATGCAGATGAGGCTCATGATGAGCCCGCTCGGGGAAAATTCGCAGCTGTCTGGCGGAAATAGTTTCCTATTTCCGGCTTTAATTTGGGTTTTTTTTTTTGTGCTGTGCCGAAGCCACAAAGGAAAATGTCCTCCTAATTGGAAAGAATTTAACTTGCCTACCTTTGGGCTTTTTCACGGATCTCCTCGCTCGTTAGGCTTAATTAGCAATCATAAAAGTTGTTCCCAGTTAAATGTCGAACATCCTTATTTGGTCATGTGACACGCTAGTGGCCGGTATGTCGTCAACCGGAACCGGAATCCTATAGATGGAGGTGTTTCCCCCAGCCACCTACTTTACTTGCTGCTCACGTTGCCCGTCCCCGCCCAGGTCCCCTAAGACTTTTATGACTGATTATGCTGTGTTTCGGCCATTTAATTGCCACTTGGCTCTGGATGTGACTACTTTTATGGTTAATGAGCAACTTGTGGTAATTTAGGCGGGGGTAGGGCGAGCTGTCGGGATGGACAGGCATCAGGTGTGCAGGCAATGGTGGCTCTGGTTCCACGGGGGGTGAGCCAATTAAATGGGTACTTTTACCCAGAAGGTGGACTGAGGACATATAAATTAAAATGAATGAACCGAAAGGGGATGAAAGGTGGTACTAACTGGGCTGAAGGTTACAACTGTGTCTTTGTAAAGTTTCGTTTTTTTTCGCATAATATTCGGGGAGATTGGAAAGTTTTCTTGAAACCGCTGACCAAGTATTCAAGTATTTAATCAAAGGAAACTTTATTTAATGTTAACAACAATTAGTTATCTGTATTTATTTATTTAATTTATTATTTATTTATTAATTTATCTGTATTTGTATCTGTTTCGGTGGTGATGTTCAAGGTGGCCGGGGAGTACGATTCCGGCTGGAGTTTGTTGACCTCACAGGGAGCCTCGGCCGACCGCTTAGCATAGCCTTTGTCACAGAGGCAGATCTCCGGGGCTATGCAACGACCATGCCCGCATCCCTGGCTGCAGATTGGTTCGCAAATATTTGATCCTGGAATGGGATCGGGTTGGTAGCCGGTGAAGCAGCGGCATTTATTGGGCGCCACGCAAAAACCGCTCACACAGGGCGTTGGGCAGAGAGCAATGCAGACGTGCGACAGCAGCTTCTGCTCATTAACATTAAAATAACTTAAAATAAGTAAGAAAATAAGAAATCAAAAGGTTAAGCACTGCTTACCACGTAGCCCTCCAGGCAGGTGCATTTATTGGGACCGCTGCAGAATCCGTTGAGACAGCTCTTTAAGCACAAGGGCTCGCAGTCAGTGGAACTGCCATTGACAAAGACATGGCCTTCGTTGCAGGTGCACTTATCTGGAGTGGTACAGTGGGCGTTAGGCCCACAGTTTTTCGAGCAAATGGGCTCACACACCGTCCCTGAGCCATTCACAAACTGGTGGCCAGAGAGGCACTGGCACTCTTTCGGAGCCAAGCAGCTGCCATTCACGCAGGACTCATTGCAATCCGGTGTGCAGGGATCGCTATAAAGATATATTTATATATATTTAGTGTTCATGGACATACTTTTAATAAGCGGCAGTACTCACAGATCACAGGCCTGAACCTGCAGTCCTGCCCCAGCTAATATAAGCAGCAGAAGAACCCACATTGTCTGTAGTATTATTCGGACTGTTGCAACTGTTCCCTAGACTTCACACTTGACAAATGATCGAGCAATCATCTTCCCAGGGATGCGATGGACAAGCTTTATGTTTACCTCTGTGGAACAAATACCTAGCTTATATTTAATGACCCCAAGATTAGCTTGAACAATAGCCCCAGAGATTGTGATTCAAGTTCAAGGGCAGTCCACAAAAGATGATACTTTTAACATTGAATTTGAAAAGTAAATGACTTTGCTTATCGTGAATTTAAAGCTATTTCCATATGGAATATTAATGAAATATTTATTTCTTATAAAATAGCGATTTCAAATCTATTGTACAATTGTTTTTGAATATAATCAGCAGCAGTTCATTTGGAACCTAATTTAAATAAAACAACCTTATGCCTTTGCAGCTGAATTATTTATTATTATTTCAAGATAGCGTTTTTCTATTACAGAATTTAATCCTTTCCTTTAGCAGTTATTTTTAATGGCAAACTCTTTTTAAATACTCAACAATTACTTCTTTATCGTACCAAATATTTACTTAAAACCAAGCTACATCCACAGCATAAATTTCTGGCATTCAGTTTGTATAACCTTAACCATTTTGGCATAAAGATCAACAACTCAACTTCTCCATTTCTGACACCATCTGTTGCTGGTGTCCGACATCATTTGACGACTGACTGTGTGTTGTGCGGGCTCAACGAATTGAAAAATCGTTCACAATAAATTAAATTTCACCCAGACTTGCTTCCGGCCCGACACTCTCTCTAGCTCAAAAATGTAAATAGGTCAGATATGCATTTAATTTCCGCACGACTGAAATGAATTTGTCTGGGGGTTGTGAGAGCGTTCTTTGCTCCTCGTCCTGCCACCAGAAGAGCTGTCCTGCCTCCCTTCCAGCTGTCAAATACATAAAGCGAGGGCAAAGTGTGCCTGCCTGACTGACTCACTGGCTCCCTGCCTGCCTGCTCCTCCACCTCGACTTCCTGGGCCCAGGAGAACACGTGTTTGGGCCACCTTCTGTTCTGCTCGACTCTGTTCTGTTATGGCCATGGACTGTTTCGTACACTTAACTTATTTGGCTCCATTAAAATCTTGCTAAATAAATATTTAATGCGTGAACAACAACTGGGGAGATTCGGTGGCAGGAGTCACCTCCCTGGAGGAACCTTCGGAGCAACAGCCTGCCCCAGATGATTTATGACCTTCTCTTGGCCCGCACTCCTAACTGGTCTGGCCCTTTGTTGCCCTCTTCTTCGGTGCTGGCCCCGGACTAATGGCTCATAATTGATTTTTATGCCTATTGTGTTGGCCATCATCTTGCTTTGGCCCGCGTTGGCCATTGCGGGTGCCTTTCAAATGGTGCGCACTTAATGCGACGCACTGCACCCGGGCCTCATTACGCAGGAGCCTTCAGGCTTCGGGGGGGTAGAGGGTTGCGTATTAAAAACTTATAATTCCTGCTATTGGCGGTGTACATAAATTCGTTTTATTGCCGCAAAAAGTTTGGATTTAATGAAGCAGCGGCAGGAAAATGGTTTCCTGGTTTATGGCTGAATATTGCGGCCATGGAGATTGAGATACAAATATAAGAGTGGATGGGTTGGGAATAATTGGGGGCTTAATTCAGACAGAAGCTTGAAAAATCTGTCTAGAAAGGATTCTTGATTTATTTACTGATATAAGATTTAGAAAGGAAGTTTCTGTCGATAAATTAGTAAATGTATTAAGTTACCTTTTGTTTTTTAAAGATATTCTACTTTGTTTAACTATCAATTCTATTTGTTGCTACATCCCCAACCCATATCCCCTCCGCCCAGTTGATTTAATAACACCAATAAGATGCCACAGCCAACAGACCAGAGTCTCCCCATCTCCAATTCTCCCCTGTTGTCTTTAACCAAAATCTAAATAAATAAATGTCCGCTTCGGACACCTACAAACGTGCCCCAACTGAGATGGGGAAGCTGCTGCTCCACCATGTCCATGTGCAGTCACCTTCTGGAGTTCCGGTGCTGATGGAGAAGGAGGAGGGCCAGCTGGGCATTCCGGGCATTTCATGCGTTTACTTTAATAATGCGCATAAATTGGTAGTCGAGTTCCCTGGACCTTTTGACTGCTTCATTCCTGACTGCGAATCGAGAGTTGGGAGCTGGATATATCCGGGAGCCGGGGGAGTCGGGGATCTAGTGGGAGCGTGCCTCCGTTTCATTTAGCTTTTGTTTGACTTGGCCACCCCGCCATCCTCCACGGGGTCGGTCATCTGTCTGCCTGTCTAGTCAGACATTGTTTTTCGGTATCCCAGACTGACCCCGAGAATATTTTTGCCAGCGTTTAATCTTTAATTTGCCACCACCAAGGGCCAGCTCCTCCTCCTCTTGTCTGTCTATCCAACTGTCGGGCTCCGACTGTCCTCCTTCCTCCATCCTCCATCCTCCGTCCCGCCCCAGGCTCAATTTATTTGTTTTCAGCTTAGCTTCTGGCGGGGATTTGGGGCGGATAGTAAGGTGCGGGAATGCCGCATTAAATTAAATACTCAGCCGCTTCTTGCACAGAAAATTATGCCAGCATTTAAGTGTTTAATATCCGCCGGCGACTTCTTCTGTGGGGTCCACGTTCCCGGGTCCGTTCTCGGATATTTATTAGTTGATTTTAATGGAAAAACCCCCGGCGAACACTTGGCACACATAATTGTTGCGGGCGGTGACTAACGCCATGACATAAAACTAGAGATTTTTTCGAGGGGCGGGTGAAGGAAGAAGCGAATGTATCCTGGGAAGAGCTGATGTCATGCAAATTTAAGACAGCTTAAGGCAATTGTTTATGGATGGTGAATAAATTAGAGACAAGTCATTGCACAGGATTATTAAAGTATGCTTTTTAAAGGGGATAAGTTTAAGGTCTAGACTCTAGAGGAAGTTGCTTTGATGATCTTTTAATGTTCTGTTTCAAGAAGAGTCTTAAAAATTATTTAAAATTTAATATAAATGCCCAAGCATTTCTTATAAATTTGTTGTAGCTTAAGCTTTAGTTTTCTTTACTAAAGAAATACTTAAACTAGTGAGCTTTAAAAGATATTAAGTGTTTAATACATAACAATTAGAAAACTAGTTGTATTTAGACTTCAAGGTATTTTTCCTTCAAGTTTAGACCTTTTAAAATTCTTCATAAAAATTCATACACCTTCTCATCCCATATATGTAGATTTCTAGCTTCCCCAAGGACCCAGCTCATTGGCTATGCTAACTGACGATTCCTGCACTCCGTGGACACCTTTAACGATATCTGGCGATATCTGCTGGCCACCACAATCCTTCGCCGCCTTTCCTGACCAGAACAACCCCCCAAGGAGTTGGCAGCGAACTAAACTGCACTCAGCACAGCTATCGAGGAGTTGGAAGGATCCAGAGGATCCTGCTCCTGGCAGCAATTGTTAATAAGATTTGCACATCATTTCACGTGTCCCGGCCAACTGTCTGGCTCTTGGCCGGTTGTATGTCGTTGTTGTTGGATATTTGCATGCAATAAAGCCGCAAGGAGTTCGGTCCTGGCCATTGTCTCACACCCTCAGCGTAGAAGGAGTAGCAGGAGGAGGAGGAGGAGGCTATTGTCTGTTTTGGCATTTTACGGCGTACATTTTAGCCAGCAACTGCAGCTGGCAAATATCAAACGGAAGCCGCAGAAGTCGTATAACCATCGACTCCATTCCTGGCCGGGCTGCATGTGCAATGCCTGACCATTATTGCATATTTTATGGCATTTTTTTGACACATTTCTAATGGAATTTCCCAGGGGCCAGCCGAAACGGAGTCGATTCCGTGTCCCTCAAAATGTCTTGGCCTTAAATATTGATAAGGTTTTCCAAAGCAAAAGAGCAGCGTAATCGGGCAATTTGTTATAAATAAGTAAGAGAGCTCTACTCTACAGTTGATTTGGATTTCTTGTTATTTTTCGGGGTTTTTTCAACTCGGTGTTTACTTATTTATTGCAGCAGAAAACAAAATTAAATTGCGATAAAACAATGATTTGCGTATTCCCCTCAGAGGGTGCTAGCCCCCAACGAAAAAAAAAAAAAACAAAAACAGAAAGATAATAAAATGCGAAGGTCTGGGAAAATAAAATGCGACAAATTAATTGGAATTTATGGCTCGGAAGCGTGTGAAAAACTCCGGGGGAAAGATACATTAGGTTGGGACCCCGCCGCACAAGATAGATGTCGATGGGGCGTCGGTGGAGATTTAATGAACAATTAGGGAGGATTAGTGGGAGCACCCCCCTTTTTTTTATATTTTTTTGTTGTGTCCCTCCGAAAACTGACACACGTTAAAGTTCCATTAGCTTTTAAATTTTATTTCTTATTTTTTATTGTGTGTCTGTCGCTTTTTGCCATCAACCACGGCTCGCCATTCAATCCGATACAGACTTCACCTGCGGTTAACTTCATACAAAATTCAAATGGCAAATTCAATGTGACAGGCTTGGGGCTACGGAAATTTCCTCGATAGCAAATCCATTAAAATATCAACAAAACTCAACGATGTAGGACATCAAAATGTAATTTTCAGCTTGGGCACAGCCTGTGCATAATAATGAGCTTCGGGTTTTGCCGAGATTTTCTCCTTTCTGGTCTGGAGCCTTAAGCCTTTTGGCAGCAGGTGTGTGAGTGGTGTGTGTGGAGCCGGAATATTTTCACAATAATTATGCATAGATTAGATGTACTCAAGACAGCTTATATGGCAAATAAACACTCTGTATCTCTTAAGGATTTTTTCAGGGATTTTTCTTGCACGTCTCAATCCAGACACATTTTTCGTGCTACAAAATCCAAGAGAGAGACTGTAAAAAGAAACAAAGTTTGTTCATTGATTTTCATTAGGCAAACAGAATTTCCGTTTCCTTCTGGCAATTCAATTTCAAGTCCAGAAAAACCCTGAATTTTCCAATGCCAAGCTCAAGTTCAAGGGATGGGGAAAGTGAAAAATCTCAGGCAGACTCTACTACCTAATGTCATTTTCCAAGCTTTACTCTGGCTTTAAGTTTCCAGCATGAATACTTACACAGTTGGCCACTGTAGCAGCTGACAGCAACTAATTGCAGGTTATTTTCCCCAAACTCATCCTGCGGCTGCCGTTGCCGTTGTCCTTGCATGCTTGTGAAACAGTTTTACATTATTTCCATTCTGACCCGGGTCTGCAGTGGCTTCCGCATCCTTTTATTTTTCCTTGCCGTGCGAATAATTTGCTGTCGTCGCTGCTGTCGACACTGGTGGCAAAAATAAAAGAAATTAAAAACCAGTTGGGCATTATTTATAACACGATCTTTGGTTGTTACACCTTAAAGTTAAGGAAGTCTAGTTATAGCTTATAATTTAGTATTTAAATGTAGCATTTCCTACGCAAATTGATTAAATCTAGTCAAAAAAGAGGTCAGTTATAATGTAAGTTAAACTATAAATAAAAATACCAACTATTGTAATTAAAAAAACAATACAAACTGATTATTAATATAGAAATTTGTATAATTTCTTCACATTTAGCTTGTTAAACATAATACTATAGATAATGAATAAGTCTGTAGCAAAAACTGGCCGCACATTCTCCCTTTTCCGCCGAGCAACAATTTCATTGCCTACTTCCAGGCGCTGCCTTTAAGAAATCAAGCATACGACGTGTGTGCCGTCTTCCCTTCTACAAATAAATTCCTTTGCCCTGCTAGCTGTCATTATTAATGCGTATAATTAGCGCACTTGATAAAGATTGATTGGTGAGGCTTTGCTTCCTGGAAAGGAAAAGGAAACCCACCGCCGCCGAGCAGCCGTCAGACATGAGACGGCTCTTCTCGCACACAGATGCAAAGCGGAAACCGCACACACACTCACACACACAGGCACTTTTCCAGATTGCGGCACTTGTTTATGTGGCACACGCATGACTTGAGCGTAATTTCTTTCATTTTAATATAAACAACAGAGCAACAGAGAGCCAGCATGAGGGAGAGGTATCTCGGTTCAGGAAGCGGGGAATTTATTGTTTTATTAAGCGTCCAGGAAGTTGCCTTTTGCTCACACTGGCCAAAAAAATAATGCCAACTAGCTGGCCAGACACACTAAAAAAAAGATGCACCGCCATAAACCAATCATTGATATAAAGTATTCTCGTAGGTATCGGACTCTGTGTGTGTGTGCTTCTAGTTTATCTTTCGGTTTATCCCACAAACGTTCACTTGCGCTTCACTTGCATATTTACGATTATTGTGCTCACACATTTCGTTTTATTTTCGGCCAAATCTAGATTTAGTTACAACAGCTGGGGTAGCGGGAGATCACTCTATATCTTGAGTTCATTATTTAGCCACAGATTTGCGGAATTGAGCGGGTTTTGGATACCCTACAGGGTAAGCAGGGAGTTGTTTTAGGATTCAAAGAAATTTGTGGAATTATATACATATATTTAATAGTTTAACAAGCGTTTTAAGGTATCTTAAAGTACTTATTTTTAGAGAGTATTTAATAGAGAAAATAACCACCTTGTCAGCTCGAGATAAAACACATATATTTTTATATAAAAACATTCGCTTGGCTCAGCAATTAAATATGTGCAAAAAATATGAAATGTGTTTCTTTTGTTATATTTTCCACCTTTTATATAATATTTTTTCTGTTACTTGCCGAGCCTATTGTCAAAGTCACCTTAGCCCTAGGACTCCACACCACTTTTGTACACTTTTGCTGTCTTAAGCGATTTTCTTTGTACGATTTTCCTCTTTATTTCCAGCTTACGTTCAGCCTCCTCCAACAATGGCCCCCAGCATGTGGCTCCTCTCTACTCATTTCGCCAGATTCGTTTATTTTCGGGCCTAGCTAAATAATCCCTGACCAGGCCAACAAACACATGTGTTTGCTGCGGTTTTCTTTTTTGCCCCGTTTTATGGCGAGGGCATTTACACTAATCATGCAATTCTTGTTACACTTTTATTGGCCTCTGCCCAAAAGCTCATTAGCACGCTGAGTGCATGGCTAATGAGCGCCAGTTGACCAGCTTTTTCTGCGGAACTGTACTCTTCAACTAATCCCCAGCCAAAATTAGCATTTCCCGGTTAAACAAAAATCGAGTTGGAAAATAAAACAAAGCCAGGAGACAATGACAATGAAACAAGGATGGGAAATGCCAGAAATTGAGACAATTGGCTCAATTGTCTGCCTCGACAATTGTCTCTGCCCGCAGGCTAGTAATTTGCAGATTTTGTCAACTTTTCGTTGTCAGAAGTGTGTGTATGTGTGTCGAGGGAAACAAGTTCGAGGAAGAACTTTAAAGTTCCCTCTTTGTTCCAGGGCAAGTTGTTGTGCTTTGTCCTGGGCAGAGTTTTTTGCTTTCATTAGTCAATGCAAATTATTTGGCAATCAAATAGAAGTCGGAGCTACCTTCCATTAAACCCACCCGCCGCCCAGTCTTCTGCAGCGTATAAATTAAATCACAAAAGTAAAGGCAAATTGTTGACTTCATTGCCAGTTCTGTGGCATTCAAATGGAAAGCAAGAAAAAACGAAATATAGTAGAGGAGGGTATCGACCAGGGAATACTCGGCAATTACCATGAAACTTAAAGTTTAAATTTTGAAGGAATATATATTAAACTCGCTCGCTTGACCGTACAATATATCCGATTGATCTGAAACTTGGTATGTGGGTAGAAATTACCCAAATATATATTTTCTCCCCAAGACATACATTCTAAAAATTAAAACTGTAAGTGCTAGGCCTTATACATTTCGTATCTCTTGATTTTCTCAAGAACAATATACCCTTTATTGTTAATACCCAGTATAAAAAGAAAGCAATGCTGTGGCCCTTCCTCTGCCACCTTGCCTCTTTGTTCTTCCTCCCGAATTCTGTGGCGTTTCATCTAAATGTTAATAAGTCTCCTGGCCGGGTTGTCTATCTCCGCCTAACAAGGTGTCAGAGGGCGCTACGCCAAGGCATTTTCCACTTGGCCGCGCTGATTGAGGAGTGAAGCTGCCGAAGGATAGCAGGGATATTCGGGGCAAGCAGATGGTAAATCCCGGCTGGCGGCGCCTTCGAGCATACATCCTGTTTATTGGACTGGCTTATTGATGAGTCTGCCTGGCGTTTTTCCCATTCTCGTCTTCGTTTCCTGTGTACTTTGCTTGTGGATTTAGGTTGACTAAATAGTTGCGCCCCCCCACCAAAAATATGTTATGGAAGTGGGACAAAAGTCTTTTTGAGGCCAAACAAGTACTTGACACATTGGATGGATGCCTCCAGCCAGATATTGATTGATTGACTCCCGTATGGGTCAGAATTGTATCGATAATACTCATATGTGTGTAGGTATTTTTGCCTTTTTAAAGCTACAAAAAAGAAAGCATTAAATGGGTATTTTTTTCCCTTTAAATGTGATACCATTTTCGGTTATTTTTGTTCACCTCCATCAATCCCTATTAGCGTTTGAACCCGAATACATATATGACAAAATGTAAGCCATGACAGGATTGGATTTTTTCCCTGACATGTGCTAATAAAAAATGCATGTAACTAATTTAAATGCATGGAAAAGCGAATAAACAACTCACCTGTGTGTACACCTGTGTCTGCGCATTTTAAGCCGGCCTGCCGTTTTTATTATAATTCGTAAAATGTTTGTAATTAAATTATGTGCATTAAATATTTATCAATCATTGGTATTTTCCAATGTTGCAAAATTTTATTGCATTTTATTTTTGCCGTCAACTAATGCAAATGTTGCAAATTAATTTATTGCTGCGTCAACGGCGCGCAAACAAAGCAAACAATTAGTCGACAAAACTCGATTAAAATTCATTTAAAATCGGCTGTTTGAAAAATGAGAAAAACTAAGGAAATAAATTATGCATTCCTTAAAGTTTTATGCATCAGTGAACTTTTGGAATGGCTTGGGGTTAATTTTTTCGAAAAGGAGCAGTGGGAATGCTTTCCCTCATCAATCTCAACCTTAGCCTGACATGCGTAGAAAACTGACGCAAAATCGACACAAAACCCGTGGTGGGGTAAAAAGTTTTCACTCCTCCCTTTCTTTTTGGGCAAAATTCCTTCATTTACGCCCTCGAAAAGTGTGTCAAGGCAGCCAAGGGACAGCAAGGACAGAGGGTTTTGGGCTGAAAATAAACATGATTTGAGGCAAGCCCAATCAAGGATAGAGCTGCCAATCGATTGATGGCCAGCCAAGGTGAAGAAGACTTCCTTTGGCCTTTTTTTTTCCGGGTATTTGCCAAAAGTCTGGGTTGACAAGGAATTATGCAGATATAGGTAATTCGCCACGGAATGGCATTGGTAAGGAAAATTATAAATAAGGCAGGAATTCTAGAAAATCGAATCAATTGTATACATCAGTTACTGCATTCGTTACTTACTTGCATTTATAAGAAAATTTTTAAATATATTCCGTATGTTTTCTTTAAATATTCACCATATTGCCTTTGTAATTCCTTTCAAGCGACTGCAGGTTTTGCCGATATTTAACCAGGTCACCACATAAATTTTAGCTCGCTTTTTGGCACTATTTCAGATAGTGAAAAAAATGCAAAACAAAACAATATCAAAGGAGAGCGGAAAAAAATGCTGAACCCTTGGCATTCGAATGGTAAATATTTGCCTAGTGGCAGACCCAACACTCGCATGTTGACAGTTTTATGGCAGCCCGGGGCCCAAAAATAATCTCAATGGTGGACAAAAGTTGTTCAAAGTCCGAACCACGACCTGGGCCAATTACAAGACAAGCGCCCATAAATTACACACTCGAAAAAAAAATGGGAAAAATAAACATTTGCAGACTGCACTTGACCTCGCTGTGATTGTGGTCGGCCGGTCTCGACATTTGTAATAAGCGTCTGGGAGCCGACAAAACATGGCAACAACTTTTAATTGCGTGCCAGAGATACATGGTACAGTGGAGCCTCATGTGTGGGGGCGTCGGTCTTGTCTGCCAGGCTAGACTCATATGAAATTGAAATTTACCAAAGTTATGCTGGTAAAAAGTTCTCCTTACTTTGCAGACTCCCACACGCAGTTGTTGGGCCGTCGAGTTGAGCTGATTTGATGGCCAGCCATCTGCATTAATGGCTGCCCAGGAGAGAGAGAGTGGAGTGGAGGCTTGGCACAGGAGACTCTGCTTGCCGCTTCGCTGCCGTGCCAAATTAAATGCATAATTACTTGATAATTGGATTTGTGGTCGGCTCAACTGGCTGTGCAAAATTTTCTAATTAAAATGTTTAGTGGCATCAGGTCGGTGCCGCCTCACGATCGTCCTGTTCACCAGCCACGACTTGGCCACTCCAGGAGTCCTCGATTGGCACTTGACGGTGCCAAAGCCTCAGGCACGTTCACTCACCGTGGGGTTTCCCCGCCAAGTAGCTCCACTGCCGCCTTACCCGCTGTGCGGGGCACGAACTCTGGCTACCTGTGCCACAAGGGGTATGTAGGCCCACTAATCGGGTTTGAATTAGATATTAAAATGGAACAAATAAAAGGGAATGTTCATTAATATCTATATATCTTATTATATTTAAATAAATCACTATTAGAGGTATCTTCCAAGCTATATATTTTATTTAAACGTTAGAGTATCCCCTATTCTTCTTTATAAAACATTCTTTCAGTTATTTTTCTTATCTTACGCCTTACGGTTGGCAGCCACCACGTTACCCTATCTGCTGGAGTTTTTGGAGGCGTTGCCGCGCCCTAAATAAGTAATAAACACCTTGGCTCGGCCTCCTCCTGCACGTTTCCTTGTAATAAATTTCTATTTTCCTGTTGTCCTGGATGCGGGTGGTTCGTTGTAGTGAAGGTGGCCCCCCCACCCGGAATGGAAGCAATCACAGTCGGGTGCATAGTTTGGTGGCTTTTAAAATTTTCATAAGCAGCGCCGGGACGTCGCATTCGTAATACTCGTACAACGGAATTTATTGCATACACTCAGGCGGCATTGCCTGCTTACTTATTCATATGAAATTGCCTGATTACCGTCGGCCAAATCGTTTTGCCCGGCCCCGGTCCCGGCCAGGCCAGGCCAGGTTCCCGTGTACTACTACTACGTGTATTGGTACGTGTTTGAATTATATGCCGGTCATGCTGTGAATCGGGATTTGGGTTCGGAATCGGAATCGGGCTGGGGTTAGAGGGGATCCCCCCGTTCTCCAGGAATAATGCGCCTGTTTGTATGGCAATTGCTGCCCTGGGCCGCATTTTTTATGAACTGTCCGGGTCATGACTTTTATGATTTGTATGTCCATCGGTCCATGGAGCATTCCGGTACTTGCGAACTCACATGTGTGTAGTTTTCGCTCACAGAACTCATTGAATTAGGCGGAATGACGGAATGACAATGCGGCAAAAAAGGGAGGGGATGAAATAATACTTGACAGATGAAATGGGTTGGAAAAGGGAAGGTTATTTTGGGTGAGCAAGGATGGGAAGGGAAATATTTTATTCAAAAAGGCTAAAGGCCAGCCAGTTTTGTGACAAGTTATAAAAAAAAGAGTTTACAACTACATTTATTTTTAGAAAATATTTGTAAAAATTTATTGAAATTATTTATATTATATTATTATATTTATATTATATTATTTATATTATTTATATGAATTTATGAATTATATGAATTTATTGAAAGAGACAATCGAAATGAATAGGAATTTATCATTATTATCGATCTTATATGGCGTATGAAATCCTGCGAAGATTCTTTCAGGAAGGACAGCATCCTTAATCAGGTTATCGGGTTGGTACACCTGATCTCTTGGCTTTGGCATAGGAGCTAGGCCTCCGCCAACACATACACACACACGCTACCAACGTTCGTGCGACTTCGGCAAAGGTCTTCGGGTACGCTCTTGGGAAAATAAAGCACAGCATCAGTGCTGACACTTTTGTCATTTTGTAGCTAACTAACTCTAGGGTTTTTCAGAATTAAACACTTATTTTGATAGTTAGAGCTAAACAGCACATTAGAGAACATTTAAGATATTTCTTTGCTCGCATCTCTAAGCAATTTATTCAATTTCTCACACACACAAATGAAGTGTCAGCATGTGACTGTAATGGACCACTTGTATAAGGCAACATAAAAGTAGATATTGCAGAAGTTAATCATCAGAAAACTACTTGTTATTATAGTTGTTATTACTTGTTATTATTGCTTTCAATTGCAAAATATATTGGAAAATAATTACTTTTTAAAGTTTATAATAAAATCATACAAAAATAACAACTTATGTTTGTTTATTTATTTTTTTATATTTATATTATATAAAATATTAATATTCTTATATATCTTTGCTGCTCACTTTTAAACAAGCTTATATTCCCACGAGGTGTATGCGGGAAATTCCGCGGCAAAAGTATTTTTCCTTGTTGTGTTTTTTCGCCCTACACTTGAGGCTGTATCAATATTGTGGTCGGAATGGAAATCTCCACTCAGGTTAAAAAAAAAGAAAAAAAAGAAACGGAAAACACACAAAGTGTGAAAGCCTTGAGGACTAGCACGTGCTCAAAATCTCAGCAGGGAACTTGCTATAAACACCTTGGCGAGCACTAAAATATAACTTAATCCCAACGAAATTGATATGAAATTTTACAGACACCAGCGACACACACAAGCATACGGGGCGTATGAGTAACAAACACGAAGAAAGTTCTGTGAGGCAGAAATTTAAATTCCACTCATGAGGTGTGAAAATGTTTGCTGTGCTCCGGCTTGTAAAAGTTTTTCCTCGCCCGGTGTCCCTTTCATGTTGACAGTTTTTGTCGCTTCCCTTTTCCTGTTTTCTCCCATTTTGCTAATTTGTTGACGCTTTTTGCCTGCTGTATCAACTTTGATGTTTACTTTGATAATTTTAGATTGAAAAAGTTTCGCCACATTTCGAAGCACGTTTTCAACAGATAGAGCGAGAGAGCCACTCTCCTCTGATTATGATTTTGGAATA
The DNA here is from genome assembly GCA_018904695.1 of Drosophila parvula. Classification (NCBI taxonomy): domain Eukaryota; kingdom Metazoa; phylum Arthropoda; class Insecta; order Diptera; family Drosophilidae; genus Drosophila; species Drosophila parvula. The sequence goes on from JAEIIG010014950.1 coordinate 24,909, forward strand.
GGACTTGAATTCCGCTTTGGACTCTTTAAGGAATGGTGAAAGGAAAAAGTTCTGACTAATTACCCACATGCCGAGCCGAGGCAACCTTGTGCCACATTTTCCGCTCTCTTGACGCTTCCTTTGTCTACTGACAAAAGCGGCAGTAAGGATACGGATCTCTTGAGGCTGTCAGCCACGCCTCTTGGCATACTTTACAATTACTTTTAGCCCAGCCCCATGCCACGTAATTTTATCTCACTTATTGCCTCGCCTTCTGGCTGCTTAATTTTTACACTCGCCGCCTCCAAATGACATCCCCGGAGGTATTCATGAGGCGAAAAACATCAGCAACAATGGGGGGGAAAAAGTGGAACAAACTTTCCTCTTTGCCCTGGCCCGAGGGTTGCTTGGGCCACGTGAAAGGCATATAAAAATTGCCCAGAAAAACAGAATTTAATAAAAACCCATCCATTTCCATTTATTAAATTCTCTCCTCGGTTCATTCTAGTCTGTAATTTAGTTTCGGCCACAAACTTCTGGCTGGCTGGGAAGACACTCATGGCAAATGTTTATCTTTTGCTAGCGTGCAATTCATAAAGCAAACCTCAAGAAATGCAAATATCTGCAGTTGGTTTTTGTAGACAGTTGCGCGCCCAGGACTCGTTGAAGGTGGGGCCCATGTCTGAGGCATCTTAACCGCAGCTAAACAAGTAATTTTGCGCACATTTCACTTGTCATATGACACGTAGTTATGCCCGCTACCCCCGTTGTCTGGGAGCGATTTTCCTACTTAGCAGCTAGGAAAAGTTGCAAGTTTCTTGCATTTTCCCCGTAGTCCCCGAAGGCGGTGCCTCATAACGCGTGTTAAGTGCTTCCCCGAGTGCAGATGCAGCCGGGATACTAGATACGAGATACAAGATACAGGCTGCCAGCTACAAGTTCAAATGCTTCGTCCTTTTTGCCAGTTAGTTTCCGCTTTCGCAAAAAGGTGCGGCGCCCTGCAGCAGGTTTTCCATTCCATTCCATTCCTTTCCTCTAACTCTACTCGCCTTTTCCTCTTATTTTTTGGGAAACACTTAAAGCATATCGGATAGTATTAAGATATTTTGTGCCCGCCAGTCTTCGTGAATATTTTCCGCCATTGTCTTAATGCCTTTTATAGTTGCCGCCGTTAATGGCCACGTTCTGCCAATTAAAATTATAATTGGCCAGCGTAAAAACTAACTGCCAAATACGTTGCGAAAGAAAAATCTCTCTCTCACTTTTAAGCCCGGTAAACTTTTCGCAGTGCAGTTTGCACTTCGACTAACTAAGTAAGTTTCGTTTTAAGACAGCTGCCAGACTGCAAGGGGGCGTCGGGGTCATGCATCATAGAGCAGATCAAGTGTAAGCAACCAACACCTTGATATAAAGCTTAAGTGACAGCGTGCCTCGGGGATAAACAGGGCGTATACGCAATTTCTCAGTCTCAGTTCAGGGAACGTAATTAAGGCAAAAGTTGCTTGCTTGCTTTCGTTTAATAACTTATTTGATTGATAACACATTCAGTCAGTGGCTTTGTCCACACAAAAGTATATTTTCCAATTGCAAGTCAATTAAGATTTCGCTATCATGGCAGTTAAAGGAATTCCTTTGGTTCCGTCGCAACTTAATGACAAATGATTCAGTTCCCTCAGCCCATAAATATTGTTCAGGCGGTAAGGGGAGAGAATTCTTCTCGGGTTCAAAGTTCAAAGATGCGGAGGGTCTACAAGTTGTAATTGGCACACAGATTGTTGAGGGGGTCGGCAACATGTGTAGTTGGTTTTCTCGGGTCCCTCTTGGTCTCCAATGGCAAAAGGTTGCTCTTTGAACGCCGCCTTTTGTTTGCTTTTGCTTTGGTTTGGTTCTGAGATTTTTCGGGTTTCTGTGGGTTCTTTCCCCCAGACAAATTGCCACCGATTAAGATTTTTTATCGGACTACTGAGCGGACGCCATGAAAAATGAAGATGTTGAGGTGGCCTCTTTGTATTGGTTAAATGAAGTTAAGTAGTCCGAAGGACCTTTAAGTGAGTGGGACTTCTTAAAGGGGACTTTAATCAAGGCTTGGGTTCGAAAATATAAGCGGAAAACCACATGAGACAGTGTTACTTATAAACTTTAAGTAAAAACATCGCTTTGTTTTAACTTAAGGTGAAAGTAGAAACACTTTTTCCAGCTTAATACCTGAAAATTTAAATTCCTTTCTAATGTCTTCACCCTCGGTATCCAATTGTATCCTTTACACCTGTAATAACCACCTTTAGCGGGCTAATTAACACATTTGCCCACCCACAATCACTACGAGAACCCATTAATTAGGCGCTAATAATGATGACATCACGACAACACAATCAAAATCCCATCCCTTAAGCTCAGAGATACCTATAAAATGGAAGTGGTATTTGGTGGGTAATTCACACCTCTGTGGACCTTGTCACCTTCAGGATGGAACTGAAATCGATGGATACCGTGGAAATGCCAATTTTCGGCACCACTCTGAAGCTAATGAAGTTCTGGTCGTATCTCTTTGTTCACAATTGGCGACGTTATGTGGCCATGGGTCCCTATATAATGATCAACTGTACGCAATATGTGGATATATATCTGAGCACGGAACCCCTGGATTTTATCATCAGAAATGTATATCTGGCGGTGTTGTTTACGAATACGATTGTGAGAGGTGTCTTGTTGTGCGTTCAGCGGGCGAGTTACGAGAGATTTATAGAGATGCTGAAGTCGTACTATGTTCAGTTATTGGTAAATATAAAAGGGATCCTAAATTATTTATTTATAATAAAGTAATTATTAAGGAATCAAAGGATCCCATTGTGGCTGAGTTGGTGGCAGAGGCCACCAGACTCTCCCTGTTCATAAGCAGAATCAATTTGATGATGGGTACCTGCACCTGCATTGGGTTCGTCACCTATCCCATTTTTGGCTCCGAAAGAGGTGAGTGGGAGAACTCACTCATAATTTAATTAATATAATTTCCACATATTTAGTTCTTCCCTATGGCATGTATCTGCCCACCATCGATGAGTACAAGTATGCCAGTCCCTACTATGAGATATTCTTTGTGATCCAGGCCATTATGGCTCCCATGGGCTGTTGCATGTATATTCCCTACACCAATATGGTGGTGACCTTTACTCTCTTCGCCATATTGATGTGTCAGGTGCTGCAGCACAAGCTGAAAAGCCTGGAGAAGTTGAAAGGTGAACAGGTGCGAAAGGAGATCATATCTTGCATTAAATATCAACTCAAGTTGGCGGGGTAAGAACTAGATAGTTTCTAAATAGTATTTAAACTCGATATATTATTTATTCATAGATTAGTGGACTCTATGAATTCCCTAAATACGCATCTTCATTTGGTGGAGTTCCTGTGTTTTGGAGCTATGCTGTGCGTGTTACTTTTCTCTTTAATAATTGTAAGTAATGCATATGGGATAAATACTACCTTCTGATATATATTATCTTATTCATAGGCTCAAACCATTGCTCAGACCGTGATAGTCATTGCCTATATGGTCATGATATTCGCCAATAGTGTGGTTCTCTACTACGTGGCCAATGAGCTCTACTTTCAAGTGAGTACTAACTCTCCTTTAAAATATTATCTTACTCAAACCTCCTGCAGAGCTTCGACATAGCCATTGCTGCCTATGAAAGCAATTGGATGGACTTTGATGTGGACACACAAAAGACTTTGAAGTTTCTCATAATGCGTTCCCAAAAGCCTTTGGCCGTAAGCCCCTTTACTCACTTATATCTCGTTATTATTACGCATTATATATATTTATTCCATAGATTCTGGTGGGAGGCACCTATCCGATGAATCTGAAGATGCTGCAGTCGCTTTTAAATGTGATCTACTCGTTCTTCACCCTCCTGCGACGCGTTTATGGCTAGAGAGAAGTCTACAAGGTTAGACTTGGACCATCCTGTGGCAGGACGAACAATTGCCACAATTGATTGCATTTAAGCAGTAAGCACTAAGGAAATTGTGTTGGTAGAGAAGAGGATTGTGGGGGAAGGGGGGTTGAATGTGGCAACTGCATTCAACGAGGCAACTGCAATACACGTCTCCGAAATATTCCAAAGGAGACCAGCCAGCTCTCTGGCTACGAAATAAACCATAATAAAATTGCTTCTGTGGATCCTTTGTTGGCCCTTCGCCTAGCATCCTAGCAGTTGACCACGAGCTTCCCCTTTGTTGTTGGCCATTGCTTATGCCCGGCACGTGCCATTCAGATAACTTCTATTTAAGCAAATATAAATCTAAAGTGTGCTAAATTAGATTAAAACGTTCTCGTAAAATAAACGTTGTCCAGCTGATACCGGTATGGCACCTCTATGGTGTCCCAAATTGCTTACGAAACTCCCCCACTCTGACCAAATTGTTAATTAATGTTGGAAATTGGAAACTCGGTTGTTTATCCCCAATAAAATGGGTAAGAGAAAATGTTTTTACCTGCTGGAGTTTACTACTGAAGTTTTCTAGAAATTACTGAGGCAGGATAATCAAAAGTTATCGTTACTATTTGCTGTGTGAATTGGATAATTGAGAGCTCTTAGGAGAAATACAAATTCTTGGATCTTCAGCTATTTTTAGCTGTTATTATTAATCTTTAAAGGAAACTTTACATTTTAAACACTATTTATTTAGATTTTTGTAAGCTGTACATTAAACATAACACTTTTTATTACAATATTTTATTTTTGTTGAAAAATATAGTTGTTTACGAATAGTTTAAGTTACTTATAACAAATTACCTTCATTGTTCTACTCTTTCCCTGTTTTTTGTTTAATTTCCTTCTTAATTTTAATGTCCCAAACTTCAAGTGTTACGAGTCACACTCTCTGCACCCACATTATCACTTCAATTTTCCTAATCAGCATTAACTTTCACTTCAGCATCGCGTTGGTGCCCCATCTCAAAGGTTCCCCGTCATCATCATCCGATTCCGACGACGCCGACTCGTCTTCAAATTGACTTTAATTTAAGAATTTTTGATATGCCCCTCACAGAGCAGCTCTGGCAAACAGGAGGCAAGGAATCCAAAAGGAGTCGGGGGGGCGCAGACCTACAAATGGAATCGCTTGACGAGCCTTCCGGCATTGTCTGCGTCTGTGTCTGAGTCTGTTTAATGGAATTTACCTCCTTCCCGGAATGCTGGATTCATGACTGGCCCGTTTTACGGCATGCTTTTTGGCAGGGCGGACGGGGTGCAAAAAAAGAAAAAATGCTGATGCGACAATTATAGTTATTGTCTGGCGGCTGGTCGGAGATGCTGGCAGGACTCCCTAATTCCCCCACTCGTTGGTACGTGAGCACCTCAGGACTACGCGCCACCGCCACTCCCACTGCCTTATCCCGATGGCAGCTGGCACATCTTGAATTTCAGATGGTACTGCGCCTGTTTTATTGCTAATGTAAACATGTTGTTGCTCCGTCAATGTCTTTGACGCCAAATTGACACATTTCTAGGGCGGATATTCCCGGCATCATCCCCCTGTATCCCTACTTCCCAAATAGTGTGCTAAAATGTTGTACGTGCGAGCATGAGGCTTATCAATACTAACAGCAAAAGGCAGAAGCCAAAAGCTAGTGCTGCCAAAGGAGGTTAACGAAAGGATCACAGTTTTAGTTTGTATTAGTATCTGTATTTACATGTTTTTTTTATTTGTTACTGATCTGGTTTAATGTTTAAGAAAGGAATTTAACGTAGTCTTACTTAAAAAATAAAATTTTTAGAAGCAGGAGACTGAAGGAAGAAGTAGAGATGGCACAACACATCGATATACTCATACTGTATAAATATTTGGCGGGTAAGTCGATATTTAAATCGATATTTTCATGGCAACGATATATGTGCGATAAATGGATATTCTGTTTGATATTTTGGAATACCAAATTCTGAATAAATAATAAAATAAATAAAATATTTAATAATTAAGATATTTTTCGATATTTTTAATTTCGATAGATCAAAGTTCACGAACTTTTTTAGTGTGATATTGAGCTCGATATTAGTCGATATATTGTATCGCATATAGCTCTAGGAAAAAGTAATTTATAATATTAATACGTCATTTAATTATATTTATTTAAATATTATAAATATAATTATAATTAAATATATTATATAAATATACTATTCCCTAGAAATATTCTATATAAATGGTAAATAAATGGTATTCTATAAATAGCTATGCCGTCACCTCTAAAAATCAACAGAAGCCAGCTCCTGGTAATCTTTAATTTTCCAGGCAGGTGGAAGTGTGTGGCGGCCCTCGAGGCATTCGAAATTTATCAGGGCTCAAATCAATTTACGCCAATTCTCGCCCTCGGGCCAAGTTATGTGAGGGGATTGCTTGAGTGGAAATCATGACGGCTGGCAGTGTCTAATGAGGCGACTCAGATATAACCCTTCCCGCATTGAACTCTCCGAACTTTGCGAACTGCGAACTCCGCCCCCGTGAATTTGCTTTCGTAGTTCTCGCCCCCGACGGACGGTTTCTCAGAGCTTGTTTTATGCGCATCATCCAGAAATTGCCTACGTGTTGGAATTTTTAAAACATTTTTCTTGTTCTCTTCCGCTCTTTATTTTTTTTTGTTGACATTTGACTTTTGACCCCGTCCGAAAAAAGGGACAGGCGACGAGAGTCGTTGATCCTGCCTGCACTGCTTGGGAAATTTAGGTCAAGCGGTCAAGTGTTTTATGCTTTTTTTTTCTGTCGTAAGAGGGTGGTGGAAAAGAAGAACCTTTCAAGGGTTTTATGATGTTTGCCTGCAGTGACAAAAAGTTTAATGGAAAGGGGAACTCATAAGAGAAACTTAATGGGGTTGTAGGGTTCCTCAAGTTGAGATTAAAGTTGAGTGAAAAGTTTTTGCCAAAATAGAAATTAGAAAGAAAATGTAGCTTGTGGTTTAAGAAAGGTTTCTGGGCAATATTTTTCTTGTTAATCCTGAGAAACATTTTCATAAATAAAAACTCTCTCGGTAACTTATTTCATCTCTCTTTAATCTCATTCCTATTATCCAAGCATTTTGAATTAGTTAATAGCTTTCTGCTTATGCCAACGAGATCCCTATCTATGTCAATCCTCAGGGTAGCTGCCTTGACCCGAGTCCATCTAGTATCTATGCCAGGGGTCGACTAGGAAGGACTCTAAAGTTGCCATTAGAGCATGCTCTGAATAATTGAGGACATTTTCAGTTGCATTGCAAGTGTAATTGAAACTAAAAGCACTACCTCCTCTAACTGCTGCATAATTGAAGGTGGACTGGCTTTTGTGTGCGGTCCAAATCAAATTTAATTAACTGACTAAACAGCTGGACGACGTGGCGTACGTGGCGTATGCGCTATGTGTATTTGCCAGGCTAATGAAATTAATTTGGCCGCATGAATTTCTGGCATTTCATTCGATACGAAGTCGTCGTCCACTGCCAATCACAATCACAATCAAAGTTGCACGCCAATATTCAGCCGATAAAACGCACTTTAGCTCTGGCTCCTTTCTGGCTCTTTCTCGTTCGACTCGTTCTGTCTGCGGGAAATTGCTATTTACGGTCCGGACAGGTTGGCAGGATCTGCCGAGTGGCATCCAAATTGCTGCACAAATCTGATTAAGATTTCAGTTTGGTAAGCGATTTATGAATGCCAAACGAGAGTGCGTGACCAGTGGCGGGCATGCCTCTTTCTGGCCAGGATTATACACACACGGTCGTCTCTCTCTCTGTCTTTTTGTCGTTGAATGCCTCCTATTTGGCCAGTGCCAAATTGGCTGCAGGCCAATTGCAGTCCGAAGGCCTTTCACATTTTGGCAGGAGCATTGGATTTTCCAGGGTTATGTCACTTAAAATTGATGTGAATGGAAATGGTTCTTTAACAGGAAAGCAAACTTTTCGGGGTGCCAAGAAAATACACTTTTTAATTAGATGTCTTTGTTTTGTTTACATTTCTTTAATACACCGATACAGTACTTATATTAATAAATTATTGAGGATTAAAGAATACAAAAAATACTATAACAATTGATGTACTTTTTTGGTGCTAGTATTGCAATAAAATAAATTTCTAGCTCAATAAAAGGCCCTGGCCATTGGAATACTTGTTAGACACTTCTTTTGTTGCCTTGAATTGCATACAATTCTAAGAATAAACTTATTCCCAAGCCTCTTAACGGCATTGTTAACCAAATGAAATCAATGCCAGCCAATTCGCTGTGTTAACCAAAGCCTCTTGGTCAATCGAGGAGTTCTATTATTGGCCAACAAGCTGTTGTCGCTTGTCTTGCTTCTATTTTTATATTTCTCTTTGCCGCTGGCAGTTCCTTTTGGGCCACTTTGAATTATTCCAATTTGATTATCCTGCGGTTACTTTCCATAGTCCTCACGGCTCTCGAACCGTGCCATATATATTTATTATGCACTTCTTTTTTTGTCCTGACAGTTGTCTAACAAAATGTTGTTTATTTTTTGCTGGTTGTCTGGCGGCTTTGACACTTTGTTGCCGCCTGTCGTTTTGCATTTTACTTCCGTCCTTCGTCCTTTGTGCCGTCTACTTCCATTTGGGCCTGTTTAGTCTCCGGGGTAGATTATCACCGTCATGGCCAATGAGCCTCGAGCCGTTTGCCTGCCGGCCGCCTTGCTGCCTTTTTAACATTTCAATTCTAATTTAAATATTATATTGGAAGACAAGCAAAGGACTCCAGTGTTCACATTCGCTCTTTAACCAAACTTTGGGACTTCAGCTTAAGGAATTTAAATGGCAACCAGCAGTTAATGCCATTATTTTCGCTCTTATCTGGCATATCATAAATATTTTTAACAACTCTTGCATGCTGACATTTGCCAGCTCATTTAGTCACGCCACATTTAGCCAATTAGCTAATGTTGTAACCTTGAATATGGTCTATGGATGTACAGTCACATATCACCTGTTAGTTGGCTGTAAATTAACATTTCAAGTTTTGGCGGGAATGAGTTAGACCTTACATCACCCATATTTGCTCTCTGTTAATTGTTGGCGGGAATGAGGTACAGCTCCCACCTTATCTGTTAGCTTAGGCTGCCTGTTAATTAACATTTATCGAGTATGAGGTACAGTGCCACATTTGTTATCGGTCTGTAAATTAAAATATCTTCATTCTCCTGCCTTTTTTCTGGCTGATTGCAATAGTTGCGTTCAAACTTTTCGACAAATTATAATGCTGTCAACTGCTATCGTTTATTACTGTTGCTTTGTTTGGTATTTTGGGTTTTAGCTCTCCGGCTTTTGTTTTGTTTACATTTTATTTGTCTAGCTGTCGCAGTCCCTGTCACATGTCAAATGTCAAGTTCACTTTTTTGTTGTCGGTCGCATCTGCTGCGAGCGAACTATTTTGCATTCCGATTATTTTGCGCTTTCTCTGTGGAAATTTCACTGCAGCAGTTGCCAAACACTTGACGTGACTGCTTATGATAATTCACTTGCTATGTATACGTCGTCTATATATATATATATATCTGTACATAAAGATGACTTGATTTACAATGGCCAAAAAAGAAATGCGGCAAAAGTTACTTGGCTGTTATTTTAGATTCTTTTTCTGCTGATTCTGTGCGAAGGCAACTGACCTGAGGTCGATAACTTTTTTGTTTGCCTTTACATTAAAGATATCAAGGAATTTTTTATACATATTTTTAAAGTATTTTTTTACTACAAACTTATATTTTTTATAAATATTTTAAGCTTGTTAAAATGTCAGTTATTCATAAAGTTTTGTTATAAAAATATTACTCATACGCACAGTGATCCATGTAATGCCTAGAAAATAGTTATATACCCTTAAAGATGACACTTTCGACTTAAATATGGCTTTCATACAAAAGTTTGCTCTCTAAAGTTAATAAGTGTGTCAAATAAACAATGTTTCTCGCCTGCAAATCCCCTCACGGGTACATTAAATTATACATTTTAGATGACAGCAATTTAACTGCAAATATGCTTGAGAAGTGCCCATAAAGATCTCACTCATAATGCGCTAAATGAACTATAATTCTAGATTCATCTATCGTAAAAATATCACTCATACGCACCGTGAGACAAGTAACGCCTAGACCGTAAGCAGGCACTAAACGAGGCTGGCCGAATGGCGCATAAAACGAGAATGAGAGGAGCATAAAAAAACGGAGGAACCGCAGTGAGAACAATGTAAACAGGTGGAAACCGAGGGAAACAGAGGAAACAGCTTCTCTGCCGCCCCCTCTCTAAACTAAAAAAGCCAAGAAATGTTGCCATAAAAATGATTTAATATGCTTTTTATATGAGAAAAGTTTTGCAATTTTTGCACATTTAATGTCAGACACTTACTTGACATTTGACGCTGGCACCAGCACCGTCGACTTGTTAAAGTTCTGCATAAACTTGAAGACTTTGCATTCTTAGTTAATTATATATAACCCAACCAAGCAACCTGAGTGAGTAAAACTTTTCGCTCGGAAGTTTTTGCTTTCTCTGCCCTGCCTTTCGTTCGTCTTGGTTTCGTTGCAAAGTTGCGTAAATTAAATCTAATTGAATTTACAACTTCCATTTGAGTTTGCCCAAATGTGATTACAATAAGGGTTCGGCTATGGATATGTTAGCCCCGCCACCGACTTGGGAATTATTCATGTCACTTCCTGCCTTGACACGCCCACATCCCACATCCGAGCCGGAGGAAGGACTCCTAAGAAGCTACTTGGATAATCAGCGGCTTTGTTGCCGACACTGAAAAGTTTCCCTTTGGCTTCTTAGCTTTTTTTATTGAATTTAGAGCGGGGGGAACGGGCGATAATGTTTCGCTTGTTTATTAGAGACTTCTACGACTGAAGGCTAGGCGGTCTTTGGGGGAAGTACATTGGAATTCCATGGCTATCTCCGGGCTCTGTGTCTTCTCCATCTAAGCTGGACTGGGAGGGGCAAGACAATAATGTGACATACATAAACAATGCCAGGAGGGGTGACGATAAAACGGGAATAAAGGAACTTTTCAGCTGTCAATGGCTAAGTAAAAATAAAATAAAAACAAATACATTTTAAGGCAATGAATATAAGAAAGGAAAGGCAGTTCAAATGGAACCGAAAGATCTGTAGTATGTAGAGGATATAATGATGTTTTTTCTATACAACTTATTTGTATTTCTTTTCTTGGTATAGAATATTCAATGAAGTGTTCATTTATATTTTATAATTATATAAGTTAAATAAAGTAAAAGTAAAGTAAAATAAAATAAATAAATTTATTCTAAAAATATCTAGCATTGTGCACATATCTTTAAGGGGTTTAAAGTTGCCTAAAAGCATGGAACAAAAGCCACCAAATTCAGTGCAAAAATGTATTTTTTATTATGTCAAATTTTAATTTTTTAATTTTAAATTATTCTAAAAACACTATTGGTTTCTGTAGCACCCCTTATATTTCTATTCTTCATATTGAAGATTCCATAAAGTATTCTTTTTAAATTTTAAATTGTTTTTCATTAATATATGTTCATGTCTAGATCTAGTTCTATTTCCCATAAAAATATACCTTTAAACTTATTGGTATTTATTTTATTATCCTGTCACCCCTGATTGATACCGATTTCCCATATATAGTACCTATTTTATTTAATATTTACCTATTTATTTAATTCTCCACTTTCCTGATTAATTACACTTTCCAAGTTATTCCCGGCCAGCTTTTGTTAGTTTTTTGCCGTCTACAAAAACACTCGCCCAACCCTTTCGTAAAGTTCATTTTCATGCTCATTAAATGCGTCTTCTTCACGGCAAACAGAAAAACTCATCAAATAAATCAAATTTTCCTTGTTAACCCTTCATTGGGATTCTTTTCATTTTCTGTTTCGTCCTGGCCAAAGAAGGGAAAACTTTTTTTTCTTTCGCGCCACCATGGCCTAAAGGGGTTTAACAAGGGCAAGTCAGAAGGGAAAAAGTTGCGCCAAAAATGGCGTTAAAATGTGTAATCAGAGAAACGACACGAAACCGGGAGATCCCAGGGCAGAAGTGGATACCGGGGTAAGGCATGTCAGCAACTGTCGATGACGGCGACTGACTGTTAATGAAAATTGTTTTGGCTGCGAGGAAAAAATGCGCGAGAATCGTTGGATTTGTTGATGACTGGCCCCTGCCTGGCCGCCGCTGCTGTTGTAAATGATTGGTGAAAGTCGCACGCCCGCAGCCTTCCAAACTAATTAACGCCAAATGGGGCTGAGCCCTTTGAATGATGGCTTGGGGCTTCTTGCTTGGGAAATCCAAGGATGAGGGCCAAGGAAAACGGACCTCAAAATGATTTCGCCCAAAGACGACAAATGGTTGGCGATTTGAAAAATACTCTATATAGTCAATAAAGGATAGGGGAAATGTTATAAGAAATCTGATCACGTGTATCAATATCCTCTTTATAAACACTAGAAGTAAGCTTGAACTTATATTTTGTACAATATTTGTAAAGCTTTTAAGAACTTAATAAGATTATTTTTATATATAGTATATAATATTTTATGAACTACAGAAAGTAGAGTTTCACCTTTTTTATACAGTTGCGCAACACAAATCATTAGTGTCGCTTCAAACCCTTAAAAGTGTGGCCAAAGTTATGATAGGGTTCCTCAAAAATTCTATTGTGTACTTTAAGACACGTTTTTTAAGGGTTTTAGAACTACTAGCAATTTATATAGCACTGTAGATATTCTATAAAGAACACAGTTTCACCTTAACCATTTATTTTATTAATTCTGCCTCATCTTATTGCATAATTCTTTAGTTAAATACACAAAAATTAGTGTATTCAATGTTCAATCACTATTAAACCGAGAGTTTTTTCAAGTTTTCTTCTCTTGATTTGCTTCATTAAATCCCAAAGCAGTGAAGTCTGCGAATTGTAGACTTTCTCAAAGGCTTCTCCGCTTGCTCTTTAACTCCAAGCAACGTTCAACAAAAAATACAAATAAAATGCAGCCACAACAAATAACAATGACTGGCATTTAGAAGCGTTCCATTCGTTTAGCCTCGACAGGCTTTTGAAAGCCTTTCCAATTACTCACTAATATTTACCTTAGCCTGGCTGTTGGAAATTTTATTTCATTTGACATTTGCTGGCTGAACAGTCTAGACAAGCGGCACTTGGGCACGCGCCTCCGTTACCGTCACCTCCCATATCCAACTATCACGTTCTAAAGTTTTCATTTTAGTTGATATTTCTCCACGGGATATATATATATTTTTTTATTCGAGAGGAACGCCTAAAAGTGCATCTTTGCGAATGTTTGTCATCGAATATTTATGGCCACTTAAAAGTATGCAATGAAAATTCGAAATTTATAGTTGCTTCCACCTCGCAAGTGGCAATTGAAACCGGCAATGAAATACAGATACAAAAACGACGAAATTGCAAATGGATAAAAATGTGAAATTTGTGCGGCTTTTATGCGAGCTATTAATCAGTCATTTATAAGGCCCCCATCAATTTGGCATCATCATCATCGTTTGAGATCTCATCTTTATTTTTATTTTATTTTCCAGAGAACCCATGTCATGACTCAGCCCCCAACCATTCATAAGTCATTGCCCAGGCGATTTTATTTTGTCTTTTTGGTTTGAGTAAAACCCCGAATTATTATAGACAGGCGGGCGTCAAAGAAATGCCGGCAAACATCGAAATCATTTTAATGAACTGAACTCAAAGGAATTTTGGTCAAATTCAAATGGATATCGAGCTACCACAAACGAATTCTAATAAGATTATGAGCGTTATTCAATGAGTCGATTTCTTTGGCTACCTGAGAGCCAACGGACTCAGGTAGAACTTCGGGTTAAGGAATGTTTATTGGTATGTGAGTTGAACCTCAAAAAGGAAGAGTTCACAAAAAAAAAGAGTGAAGCGGCACAGATGAAGTCAAGGCAAGGAAAGGAATCCAGTTAAAGTCGGCGAACTGTAAAGAGAATGGCTGTGATAGAGTTGTAATGGGTTCAACTTAAAAGGGATTACAAATATGCAGGAAATATAATGTCCAGCTATGTGTAATGTTTTTCAAGATATTAGTAATTATTTCCTTAAACCAAACTCTAAGTTATATTCCCTTATAAATAAAATATATACCAAACTTCACTGTATTTCTAAACCAAAGTTGAATGTCCTCATAAATGTTATCATTCTTTTATAAATGTTCCCTCATCTCTTGCTCTATTAAATCTGTTCTCCAATCAAAGTTCTGCCTCTTAGTTGACAACCAATAAAGTTGTCAACGCCGATAAAGTTATTAACATCGCTTGGATTAATTAATTTAATTTTCGTTGACCAATCCACACAGCTAATTAAAAGTGCCAAGACACACGGTCTCTTTCAAGTCTCTCTCTCTAGAAGAGCCAGAAGAATGCGTGTTTTTAGGAATGCCTTTTATGGGGTGGAATTTGGTGTGGACCTGTCAGGGAGGGAGTGGCACTGGGGAAGCCATTAGTTTCTATTACATTGACTAATTGCCCATGGTCAGTGCCTGGCCGGCCACAAAACACGAGCACACGAACAATCCGCGGAAGCTGATATAACATACTCGTACTACAAGTGTGTGCGTCCGAGGAAAATGCACAATCAGTTGATGTCGCCAAAGCCATTTAAATTAATATAAATGCAACGACAGTTTATGCATACTTTGGCATTTTATCAGTGATTTATGGTTGAATGTGTTTGGAAAACAAGACATCATCTGCTTGGCAAGATGAAATTTGCAATCGGCAAAATATAAGCAAAGTGCTTATGAAAATATTAAACGGTTTAATTGGGGAACTAAAGATGCTCTGACAAGGAAAGTATATTTTTTAAACATATAAATTTGAATCTTTTTTCTATGAAACAGATTGCTTATGAAGCTGGGAGATTTTATTTTCTAAAATGTATTTTATATAAGGTGTTTCTGAATTCCCTTTAATTTTTAAAACCCTTGAAAGTATTCAATGATTTTAATATTTTGTAAAATATATCCATTTAAAAGGACTTGGCATAATTTTGGAAACCTTTTAAAGGATTTTAAACACTCTAGCACATTGAAAGAAACTACTGCCTATTTATTTATGTTTATTTAAGATTAAGTTCAATAAATCCCTTTAAATAGACTTATCCCAGTATGACTGATTAAACTCTTTTCAAGGAAACCATAATTTATGTTTCCTTTGGAGTAAAAATACCTAAATTCCAAGTACCCACCGATATAAAGTGTATATAAACTATAGGAAACTCATGGAAATCGCCAATCGTCAGCCGTCAGTTGGCAATCAGAGCGCAGTTTGCTCTTTTGACTCCACCGACTTGTTCTTTTGCCTTATATTATCAACATGGTAGTGTTGGGGGGCTTATCGGACAGTCCAGTCAGACACTAGTAGGAGTATTAAAGACTGTCTGCATGACTGACTGCCTGACTGACTGCCTGACTGACTGACAGTACTGAAAACGAAGAAAACAAAAAAGCGGCCGTTGGCAACCAGCATATTCTTTCAGCTCCAACCAGCTGCTACTTCAGCTGATAAGATGTGAAAAGCGAGTTGAGGAAATGTCACTTTTGCATTGTTTTATGCAGCGAATACAAAACATATGACAAATCTCCACATACTCACACGATTCAAATCAAATATCTAGGGAAACCAGAGGGGCAGAGAGCGCAATGCAAAGTCCGTACGCGCCTTTTCCTGCCCAGCCAAAGTTTGCGATAAAAAAGTAAAGGGGAGAAAAGAAAAAAAACTTCTCGAATGCGTCGAGTGCATACAAAAGATATGGCCAATCCGATATGTACAGAGAGAAGTCCAAAACTAGGAGGAAAGGAAACGCTCTGAAGAAACTCCAGTCTTAAATGGCGACCAGACGAAACGGCGTCGCCGGCATTTTGATAAACCATTGAAAATGTTAGAATAAAAAACGAAGCTTTTCTTCAAATACGGAACGGAAATGCGGCACAGAACCAGAAAAAGCGAAGCCCCTTTTGCGGCACGAAGCATGATTGAATGATTATAAAAAAAAGACCCCACAAATGGCACACTTAGGGGTCTATTAGGGATTGTTTATATTATATATATGTCGATAAGATAAGACTTCGATTTGCAGGCATTAAGTTGTAAAATATATAAATTGTATATATAATATGTTATAAAATATAACTTCTTTGTGATTGAATTAGTGGGGAATTTGCAGTCAGGGGATAAGAAAATTCAGCTGATATGGTAGCGTATTTATGGAATTTACTGATTTTCCCCTATGTTTACTCACTTCTAAAGCAAGATAACAGTTCCAGTAAATAATTCTTAAAATGCCTTACTTTATTAGTAATTAAATTACAATCATTATTATTTTTATTTTAAAAGATAGAGAAGCTTAGAAAGCTAAACTAATTTGTAAGATAGATTGCTGGCAGCAGGGGCTTGAACATGTTGTCTAATATCTAAACTAAACTGACTTATATTATATGATATTAATTATTAGAAATAACCTCAAAAGTAGACTGCCTTCTCAAACTAAAAACTTTAGTCTTAATCTTAACTAACTTAGTACGCTTGCAAGCAAACATTCAGGCAGCACACCAGTAATTAATTTCCTCACAAACTTTACCTATACTTTCTAACAATACTTCCTAACACTAACAAGCACGTGCTTGGTGTCGCAAGGGCCACTTGAGTGTACTGAGCGTAGTGAATCAACGTCCAAGTATTAATAAATACCTTCTTTTTATGAAAAGAAGAACAATTATAATCGCTTGCTTATACACATTTTAGATACAACATTTCCATTCCCCTTAATTTTTCCCCCACGACATTTATGCTTATAATCCAAATATGATAAGATAAGGTCCCACACAATAGACCCTAGATCATAATTTTTATATAACACACACATATATATCTGTATGTATGGGGATCGGTGTTATAGAGAACAATTTTTGGTGTCTCCCATCCCTTCCCCGATCACGTTTCTAAAGCCCTCAATCAAGATCCGATAATCACAACAAATTACACACAGAACACAGGCCACAGACAGAGGGGAACATTGAGAACACAGGCAATAAAGTTATCAAAGCCACTTGTGACGGCCGCCAGACACAAAATCAAAAAAAAAAAAAATTAAATTCACTCTCGAACAACACGTCAAATTCGGAGAAACTGAGAATCCAAAAAAAAAAACCCCTAAAAACATGAGAAACGATGCGCGACAAATTGTCAACGCATTTATATCCGAAATTAAAAAATTATGACTGGCGCCAGAGGCGAAAAGAACCCCTCCCTAAAAACAGATATGTTATGGTATATATAGCGATAACTTACGAGTATACCTATGAATGGCGGCATGTCTCTATTCCGTAATGAGAAAGTAAAGTAAACCGAAAAACTTGTAGAGTCTGGCCAAGATCTGAGAAGAGTGGCACGTTCCGTCTTCTGTAAAGACAGATAGCGATTTGCCGATGATTTGCATAATTGCGTGATTCGCATACCGCAGAAAATTTGCATGTGTGCCAGTGTGTGAAATCCGCTGTGAATCATCGTTATGAAAGGGGAGACAAAATCCCAGACATTCTCTTAGACCCAATGATGAGTCTCCCCCATCTAGACTCATCCCGTGAAATTACCATAAGTTACCATGAAGATATACAATGAGTCAAGTGGATATTCGCTTTCTACAGTTCGATTATTTCATTGAGACAACACAATTAACGCAACTGAAACGATTCTGGGACATTGAACTGTGGCCAACATGCAACAATTTGTGGATCTTTTATAAGTGGTGAGAGAGGCAGATCATAAACCTCTTAGGTATCCACTAAAAAGCGAAGGGAACAACCTGTTTTCAAGCCTCAAACTGAAGGGAATTCAAAGGGAGGCCCTTACTTTAGTTTTTATACAAAGAATAGTTGCAATAAATATATTGTAAAGGCACACAACGGAACTTAAAATAATTATTCTGTCAACTTTATGGAAAACAAGTAAAATATCATATTTATTTGTAGGCTTAATACAATTAAAAACATTTTATTCTTGCCCAAGAAGCGAAGAAGTTCTCAAGTTTGGGTTCGAGTTGGTTGTTGCCTCTGCTTGAGTTGGTTGCAAGTCAGTTTGTTTTGGGAAATTAAAATTCCCAAAAAAAACAGAAGTGAATATTTTTAGGGGAGCAGGTGGGAGGTGTAAACAATAACAATAGTGAGTAACTTGAGGAATTTTAGGAATTATTATATTTATTTACAGCTAGTTTTATTTGTAAAAAACTATGAGAAGAATTTATAGAATTTGTACCAATTAAAAAAAAAATACTGTGAAAATTCGGAAATAACAGTCTTTGTATCTTTCCACACACCAAACTTTTATATTACGGTATGTTTATATTTATGAAACATAATTTAATCATAATAAATATATTATGATGATAAAGATACAATTACACTTTGTACAAAGGTACAAAAAGGAAATAATACAAACAAAATTTATGACATACATATATTATAACACAGTAAGTGTCCCTTTCAATAATAATAATGCATATAAAATGTAATTAAAATTAATCAATTATTTTACGGGTCTTTTTTTTTTGTCTATTTTATAGTTTATATTTTCAAAAATATCCTTTGGAAGAAATATAGTTATATCATGAACAGTTTTTAATTGGCAGCTTTCCAAAGATCGACCTCTCGAGGTTATGATCTACCTTACCAGATACTTTACACGTGTTTGTCTCGAAACGACATTTTTCTAAGATTCTGACATCATAACTCTCCGATTTAAATTGAGCAATTGCCTTTAAATTAGAGCTGAGTATTCTGGAATATATTTTTCATACTATACTACACAATACAGTTCCCTAAGATCTTTATGATTGAATGAAAATTATTCATTTGGCAACCGAAAAACGACCATTTTTGTATGCCAAAAACTAACCTTTTCCAGAACTGCGACATTTTGGTAATATGTAATATTTTTCAAAAACCGTGAGTCGTTGTATATAAATACCTTTAACTTTAAAAACATAATCAGTTTCTTTTTGAATTAGATACTTATTTGGCCGGAATCAGGTTAGAAGTTGTTCGCAAGACAGCACATAACTTTGTTATTTTGCAATATATTTTGTATATAAAAAATCTTTAAAAATACCTCAAAATAAACCTTAATATGCCTAAGTAAAGTTGAAAACATTCTATGGATTAGTTTCTTTTTAACAAATTATCTAAGTTCGCTTTATTTTTCATGGGTGACATTGGGTTTAGCCCCTTAATAAGCCTTTAAAGAGAACTAATACCTTAAAAAATCAATAAATCTAAAATGCAATGAGTAACTAATAGTAACTAAAAGAGTAACTATACCGAAAAGAATTCAAGTTTTCGGCTTCCGGGAAGTACGAGATTACGGTGTTTTATTAATTTCTGGTAATGCAACGCTGACTAAACCCAACGATGAATATATATATCTCTTTATATATGTATATAAAATAGAGGGAATTGAGAGGCACAACTCGAACATGTTCGAATGAGTTCGTGGAACCCCTATTCCGGATTTGTTTACCACGACAAAGTGCTGCGGCACACCCGCATGCCGATGCACGAGATTCGCTGGCAAACCAGTTTTTCCGTCGCGCCAGTCATCGACGAGCAGCTCGCGTGGACGGTCGCTTGCTTTGCGCGTTTAACTTGAAAAGCAAAACTCACCTAAACTCAGTTCGAATTCGATTTGAAAATAAAATTTTGCGACCACAAAATTGGTTTTTTCAATTGCCAAACAAAATTCGTAGTATATACCGCAAAGAAATGCGACGCGACGCGCTGCCAAATCGAAAATCAAATCCAATCTAAAACCTTAAGAAGTATGTGCGCACGAGAGCTACGAAAACCAATTACCAATTACCAATAACCAATATAACCAGCGAATCCAAATTCAAGAATTAATATGTCGGCGGAAATATGAAAACAAACGTGTTTGGCATCCCGTATGCGAAAAATGCTACGCGCCAAGAAAATATAAATAATACTGAACACTGAGGCAGGCGGCCAAATAAAATGGCACGGAAAGTGCCCAAGAATCGTTGCTAGTGCCAAAAAGATACTTTTGTATCTTTGCGGCCTGCACTTTGCAGTTGTCAGTTGCCACAACTCCCTCCCCACCCCTTGAGACCCCCTCCCATCCATACCGATCCACGCAGTGTTTATTGTGCGAAAGTAAAAACTACCTGCAACAGACTTCAGATTTCAGACCTGCCTTTGCAGACCGAAAAACCCGAAAAAGAAAACCAGTTTTGTGAAAATTATTGACTGCGCTCTTGTGTTGGTTTTATTTCGGTTTTTTTTTTCTCTCGATTAGTTCACGTTTTTTGTGCACTTTTTTTTGCGCCATTTCTTGGCTGGACAAGGAGTCCAGGTTTTTGTTGAAAGGAAAATGGTTATAATAAAAAACACCGAAATCGGCGGCTGCCAGCGACAGATATAGGAGTCGTAAATTAGGCGAATAATGGATAGTGGTGATAAGAAATGCAATTGAGGGAGACATAAATATCAGAAAAGGTGTCAAAGGGGTTCTAGTGTTAGAAGAGAAGTTAAAAATCGAGGTTTTGCTGGATTAGGAGGGCTAAAAAATGGATCTGTCTGTCTATGATCGCTTTTATGTCATCTTATAAGTAGAAAATACATTGCTGATATTATTTTAAATATGTTAAATTAGTTAAGAAGCCTCTCAGCCACTTTTTAATATTTTTTAAACAATTTCTTCTGATTTTAATAATAGGAATTTCGCGAAAAGGTGTTATTAGGTAGTTATTTGCAAAGAAAACTAAAAATGAGCCACTAGAACCCTTTAAAATATCTTAGCTATGCGTGAAATGTATATTTTATAATCATTTATTAATGCCAAAAAGTATAAATAAAATCTTTTTAATTGGTATAATTTATTAAGCATTTAAAACTCTTAAATTAAAGCCAAACTGCATTCGAACTAAGCCAACACAATGAGTCAGACCCCTTTAAAAACTGAAACAAAACTAATAGAAAACCCCAAGCCCCTGTACCTGTAAAGACCATAGAAACTCGTCTTATATTTATGAGCAAACCCCCCAAACCCTTGTTAGACAAGGCCTAATGGAAAACCCCCTTCGATTCTCCCACCCACAGTTAAAACAAATACAGAACCAGAACCCAAAAAGTGCAACACATTCCCCCCATCCACACCATAAATAAGAAATAAAGCTAAGAGCGTTGCAGTTAGGTTACCGCTAAACCCAACGATCCGAGCGATACAACGAACATGCTCATGCACACCACATCCGTGTCGACGACGTCGACGGCCACCATGACCAATTCCTCGTCATCGGCCACGCCCACGCCCGGCTCGACCTCCTCCAACAACAGTGCCACGCTAGAGACGCTCCACCAGCATCAGCAGCAGCAGCAACAGCAACAGCACCACCAGCTCCAACAGCAGCTCCAGCAGCTCCATACAAATGCGGCGAATAACTCGCGCCCTCCATCGCGGGCACCCTCGATCCTCGACAGTCCGACCCTGGCGCGTGTGGAGCGGGCGCGACTGCGGCTGGAGCAGCAGGAGCGGGAGCGCGAACGGGAGCGGAGCAGTCAGCGTGAGGGTGGCAACAGCGGTTGCGGTGGAAGCAGCACCGGTACCGGCAGCACAGCCACCACCATGAATCGCGAGGATAGCCTGGAGCGGAGCATACTGGATCCCAAGGTGAGTGAGTGTGTGCCAGCGAGCGTTTGGGGCTAGGATATAAATTACAATTAAGGCGGGGATCGAGGCTGCGTGAGGCGATAATGAAGGCCCAAGTACGGAGCCCAAGTGCCCGGAACGGGGCTCATTATCGCAGCGACCCATCGAGATTCTCTGGGAATCTCTGAAGGCCCAGACACGAATTTTATCTCTTAATTTATTGAAATTTTTCGTCAAATAATTCTTGGATACCTTGGAAGCCAGATAAATGGCCAGCGAAAGATCTTGTGATTCGGGCAATGAAAATTCCTCAAATTTTTCCAAGAGACATTTCGAAAGCTTACATCATTTAACATTTAAGTGTTTAGTAAGTTTATTTTTAGATAAAACTACGAACTAAATGTGGAACTGTTTTATTCTAATATTAAATTTTGAATTGAAGAGCTTGGGGTTATTTATATTTACTTTGTTTTGTTTGGAAGAATATATGTATTCCGATTAATATATATTCTAATGTTTTTAAACTATAGAATAGGTTAAATCTGAGTTTTGCTTAAGATCATTTTGTTAATAAATTAAAGAGCAACCATACAGTCACCCTTTCAGACAGGCTAAACAAAGAAAATGCTTGCATTTTCTTCACTTTTTTCTAAAAAAAACAAAGGAGCTGCCTTTAATGTCCGGATAGATATCCCGGCTCTTCAATCCTCATAAAGCTCTTATTAGATTTGGTCCATAACCGAAACAAATGTCTTCACGATGCTGCAAATTAGTGGCCTGGCCTACCTTCCACTAAAACCAAATGAAGCACGTTGAAAGCAAAGGAAAAGGCCAAATAGAAGTGGCAGCGAGAAGCGAGAAGAGGGCCTAAACCAAATAAGCCATACACACATTTTTTTTGCTGGCCTAACCGCAGTTCTTGACAGGGCCATTTCACTAATGGCCCAGGTCCGGAGTCCCTCGTCCCGAGTGTCTCGTCCCCAAGCTATAGGTGACTGACTGACCGTCTGAGAGTATGGCTACTCCGGCTCATCCAACTCCCCGGGCTACTCCCAGCTCCAGGGTCTACTTCTGGCTACTTCTGGCTGTCCCGGCCTCGACCTTCTGGCTATATGTAAATGCTTTTTATTTTGTTATTATTTTGTTAACGCTCTTATCGCTGGCGGTTTTTATCTTGACCGAGGGGGTCTCATCATCTGGCAAAAGCCTCTTTAGGCTCTGCTCATTTTTATTTCTTTAAAGCTTACTGTGCCCGGGTATCTTTTTGCATACTCGGACGCATATGGAAGTGGTTGGTCAGGTAGCTCAGAATGGAGTTCTCAGGTAGCAGGCGGTCTTTGCTGCCACGGTTGAAAACATAAACTGAGATAATGAATTGCGAAATATAGGTATCCTATTAGGCGGGGCAATAACAATGTTACGCTCGTAGATAGCGATGAGCTAACATAGAATGGAATAGGATTAGCTCTTATCTCTGATACGAAAAGGGGAAGTCGTTGCCCAAAAGAAGAATGATTGAAGAGATAATATCAGGGTTAAACGCGAAACGAGTTGGGTATATTTGGGTAAGAAGAAATCTCTTGATTGTGTTTAAGAATATGTTAATAATATGTTGGAAGAAATATATAAGGAGGCACACTTCTTGCAGTTCTCAAAACTCTTAAATCTTTAAATATTACCCTTAAACACTTGTGATTATCTTGAGTAGCTGCCTAGCCGAGTTCAGCCAGCTCTCTCTCTCTTATGTCACATCATCAATTCTGTTTGGCCCTTAGCCAGCAGAGCCAAATCAAGACTGATTACCTGATACAGACTGGGTCCCCCACCCTGCCTCCTTGTCAACTCGTAACAAATTGTACGTAAGAGTTTTTGGGCCAAATTGCCTGCATAATTTCCCCAGCAACTCCGGCTCTTGGGGGAAACTGCAGTCAAAATATTGGCTCCGTTTACTTGGCTGAACTGTTTCAACTTTTTCCTCTCCTTCGATAGCTGGTCGCCTAAATCTTGCAGGATTTACGCCCAAACCCTCAACGAAATCGATACAAAGAATGGCGCAATGGGCCTGCAATGGTTTTGGGTCACTTCCCTCCTAGAGGAGCCTATATATATATATACTTAAATCGCAGATCGTTGAACTCCGGCTTAAGCCCAGTGAAATAACACCTCAAGTGCCCGAGACAGTCGAGTCATAATTAGTCACACTTAAAAAGGCATTGGCCCAAAGACAACGCGGCCCGTTAGTTGGCCATGCGAAATGTGAGCAAAAGTGAGGCACAGACACCGTCATCGAGCGAAGACAAAACCCAGTAACCAGTAACCAGTAACCAGAGACCAGAGACCAGGGAACGGAGAACAGAGACCAGAGACCCGAGACCCGAGACCGGAGACCGGAGACCGGAGACTGGCGACCGGCGACCAGGGAGTTATGAGTGGGGGCCAAAATGGAAAGCCAGAAAATAATGCTGAACGCAAAAAGCCCTGCTACGTGCCGGACTTTGAGATATACGTTTGACCCACACACACACACCGAGTGGAGATACCCCCAAGTCCGTGTCCATCTTGCAACGAGCCGTTGCACTCGGCTGCAGTTGCAGAAGGGCCAAAACTCAGGGCGCATCTGGAGCAGAAAGGTGGTTCCACTGAAGGCACCCAGAGAAATCTTTCTCTTTCTTTTACACTTTTATCTTTATTTTCCGCAATTTTTCCATAACGACCTCGGACAAACAATTTCAATAAATTCTACACACTCACAATGTCAATTTATTTTCTGCTCTTTTGCCTCACAATTCAATTTAACGGCGCCACACACACATTCCATTTCGGTGAATATGTGTAAATGTGCTGTTGTGCATTGTGTGTGTGTTTTTGCAACAAATTAAAAACAGGGCCTAGAAAAATTAAATGGAATGATAAATGAAAAATATGTACATGTTTTTGTTTTTTTACACGGCCGAATGCACAGAGAGGCCTTACAAATGGTCAGCAAATGCGAATGTTTTTCAGCGATGTTTAATGGTCATTTGTTGGGGTTGAGTTGAGTTGGATGAGTCAGTTCTTTGCCGGGGGATTTATGAGATTTTGGGGCTTAATAGAGGCTGAGGATGATCTGCTGGCGAAATAAGACAGTTAAGATCCGGAGAGCAAGTTATTTTTCATAAAGGGTGCGGCCTAATGGCAAACACCGTTTGGTTAAAAAATAAAATGAGTCATAGGTTGCATTTAATCACTTAATCAAAAAATGATATAATCAATTGGTGATCGTTAAATGAGTCATTCGATGTTTTTGTCGTTAAAAAGTAATATTAAATAAAGTGCAATTCGATTTAAAATCTTTTTAAAGTCGCTGAACTTGAAATTGCAACGATTTAATTCAGGAATTTTGATTTTTGTTTATGGTTTCTTGATTTTTATTACAGAAAAGAATTTTAGATTTATTTAAAATAATTTATTACTCATTTAACAACATATATTAAAAAGATAAGTGACATGTACATTAAGTGAAAAAATATATTACTCATTTAAAAAATATGTATTGAAAGGATAAGCTAAATTTCTTTTAGATATTTTATATTTATATATATATATTTATATTTCTTGCCATTACTTTGTTTACAATACATACAATCAAGCAAAATAAATTAGCTTTTGTATACAAAAGAATGTTTTTAAATCCCTTAAACCAACCTCTTTCCAAATCCTCCACTAAACACACGTAATCTGATCAAGAACTTCACATGCCGACCGATTTAACCCTTCAATTAGTTGGCCATAAATTTGTCCATAAATAGAAACACTCGCCAAGCGGCGTTCAAGAAAAAAACAACAATAGCAATAGACCTAGTAACCGCCGAAAAAGGTAAATAAATAGAAAATAGAATTTCCGAAGGGGGGCAGGGGATTCAAGCCAAACTGCAGCCGGGTAATTTGAGTCTTTTTGGCCATTTGCTTTTTCGAATTGGCTTTGCACACGCAAGCCCCGAAAATTTGTTGTATAAATCGAGAGACAAGTGTGCGACACACAGTTTGGGTCAAGATTCTAGAGCCAGAGTCGAAGGGAAATATATAAATATATACAGAAAATTAAAGGTAAATTTAAATATTTTTTTAAAGGATTTTTCAAAGATTCCCTCTTAAGTACTTATTAGAAATGCAATATTCATCGCACTATAATAATTAAAATTCATGTTATAGTAATTTGTAACACTATTTATTTTGTTACATTTAAATATGTGTTTATGCCACAATCAATTATATTTTTTTTGTATACGAAAGACTTCAGAAATCTAGCCTATATTGACCGCAACTGTGTAGACACTTTTCTTATCGGCGCAGCCAGAAAATAGAGCAAACCCCTCCTAAACCCCTCGGAAAAACTAAAAGTAAACTAAACCAACATTTTGGGGGAAAAAAAAACAAAGACAGAATAAAGAAAAGCGGAGGGGCAAAAGACAAAGGCGATGCAAAGACGACACGCAAGAAATGCGTAAAAATAAAAATGAGACGAAAGAAAATAACACAGAGAAAATCATTTCATTCCGTGAAACCCCCTTCTCGGCCCCACCGGAAAACTCCTCGATGTTTTCATTCATAAAGGCGAAGACGAGAGGAAAACTTTAGCGGAAAATATGCTCCACAATAAAATATACAAATAAATGGCCGGGCTTAATGCAAATAAAAGGGGGGAAAGGGAAAGGGGAATGGGAATGGGAATGGGAATGGAAATGGCGATGGGAGGCTGGTATGGCTTTGATAGGCTCTTTGAGAGGCCTGGCGCTGGAGGATGTTAGGGGTTGGCAGCTGCTGTTCAGTTACGCGAGGGAATTTTCCAGTCAAGGCAGGAAAACCAAATGGCACACAGAAGTGCAATTTTCGCCAGCGAATTTGGGGGGGCGAGAGCAAATCACAAATGCAAAAGGGAAATGCCAATGGAAAAATGTTTTTCCTGCTGCCATCTCGCCGCCGCCTTAAAGCTAATTTTTGTGGGTTACATTTTTCGGTCTGAGCAATTGCATTTAATATTTTGCGGTTTGGGCTTTTCATTGGGTCTGTCGGACGGTTTTTTTGAAGTTCGGTTCTTGTTATTTGTTTCATCTGTTCTTTTCTGTTTTATTTTTTTTTACATATCTCAATTTGGCTTCCCGCTCTGGGCGTGTAAAGTGATGTATCACAATTAAGCTGCTCCACAGTGACCCACTAAATTCAACAGCAACAGCAATAGCAAGAACACTGAAAATAAATATTTATGGGGCTCTTATTTCAAAGGAAATTGATTTTTAGAGAATATATTCAAATCACACTTATTAGGAATTAGGAATGAGGTAGGAATAATAAATACAAACTATTATATAGCGGGTAAAAGTTTTTTTTATTCTAAAAAAATAACATTTATTTATAGCTACATTTATCTATAGGTAGGAACTACAAGAAAAACCTTTAAATATTGTATTTAAAATATTTATTTTATTCATAGAAAGGAACATTTATTTTTTACAAGACATGCCATGCAAAAACTTTATAAAAACTTTATTTTTGTAGTTATTTCTGTAAATTTGGCATAACACAAATATCCCCAAGCTATTTCAATTAAATTGCGAATAAAAGTGTTTAAAAATAAATATTTCCACACTTCTCTATGCTTTTAAAACGCATTTTAATAAATAAATAATTTAATTTGAAATAAATAAACAATGTATATGGCCTTAAATATTTTTTTCTGTGCACTCCAGCTGCAATACATTTACTCTCATTTTTTTTAATGCATTTTGATAGATTGCATTAAGTGCGTGGGGATGGCATAATGTAGAGCAACTTGTAAATTGGTTGCATTCGGTAACTAAACAGGGGCATGATGGTTGGGTATCTCTTTTTTAACCCCAAAGTAAGTGTGAAAGGGCTGACCTCTAGGGAAGATGAGAAAAATATGTTTATCAATTTGTTTTGGTATAAAAAGACTGAGTTTTTATATCACACACGGCTGGCAGCACAAAAGGAAACATATGGTGGACTTTTATATAGACATTGCAGTTGCTTTTCCCATAAATTTGGAATATACAAAAATATATGAAAACTTGTGAAATATTTATGGTTCCAGAAAAAAAACCAAACTTTATTTTGTTTATAATCATTTCAGAGATTTTTCTAAAAAAAAAATCTTGTGTAAATTTCTTATTAACAAGCTCCCATAAAACCTTTATCTTTTATTAGAATTTCCTTTTAATAATGCTAGAACTATTTGTAGCTGCCATTTATTTGCCTTGTTTTTCACCCATTAAGCTGATTTAGAATCGAGTTTTCTTTGGAATTTCCCAGATCATCTGGCGCAATCTGACAGTTACTTCCACGGTCCTTGGCTTTTCGTGAGCCCAGCCCAGCGCTTTCCCAGCTTCCTCATTTTCCGCCAACAATCCGGCAGCAGTGCTGGAGAAATGTTTCTTAGGAAATCTCTCGAGACAATGGCAACTGCATACGATTTGCATATTACATCAACATGTTGCATGCCGGCACAGTCGAGATTGCAGTTTGTTGCAGCGAAATGTTGCATATGCAATTGACGCCCCCCTTTGGGTTAAACGAGGCGTGTCACGGAGCTGCAGTAGAAGCAGCAGCAGCAGCAGCAGATGATGATGATGATGATGATGACGATGTGGAAGACAGAGTCTTATTGCATTTTTCGCGGCAAGTCGAATGCGTGAGTGAGGCGAGCATTTGTTTCCCAAGTTTGCAGCTTTGTGGGGGGTTGCCTGCCTGCACTTGCCACACTTAAAGCCTGTCTTCGCATCAAAAAAAAAAAAAAACGCAATGCAGAAACATTGTTTAATATCGGTGGGTAAGGCCACGCCTTGTTTTTCCCCTTCCGCCCTTCTTGGAATGTAGTAAAAAATTATTCATTGCTCTTTGTGTATAATTTCTTTATAATTGCCATTTCCCGTTTTAATGAATTGTTTATACTATAAAGAGAGAAGAGGGAGGGCGAAGAGAACTGCAATAAAGACAGGGGTCATGGCAACAGCAAAAATGCAAACACACACACATATGGACATGTGTGTGTATGCCCCCAAAAGGGGTAACCCTAAAACAGAGACCCGAAACCCACCCACGAATACAAAGGAAGTCAGATGTGCAGAGGGACAAAATCGAGGGAACTTTAAAGGGTTTTGTATTTAAAATTCAAGAAAAAGCTTAAAACATTTTTAAATTCAAGGGATAAATAAATTCAAAGAGATAAATAATTTTTGCATGAGGGGAAATCATTAATTAGAAAAAATATTAAACATAAAATAATGCCAGAAAGATTAGCTGTATTAAAATCACTTTTTTAGTACTTGAGAGCTCTTGAAAAATATATATTTGTTAGAGAATGTTATAAGAAATTAATCAGAATTTCAATTAAATCTATTACTTGCAATGTATTATGGGTTATTTAATTTTTATTGAATTATTTATACTTAAAACAAAGTAAAATAATAATTAAATAGTCTAGTAATTAATAAAATCATTTTTAAAAGATATTTTCTATTAAATATTTCCAAATTCCTGATAAGAAAATGTTTTACCCCGATAAGAATGAAATCTTTTCTATTCATTCTTTGTGGTTTCCCATTATATATCTTTTTAGTTTATTTTTTCCAGTGCATATACAGTATACAGACTGGGGGGCAATTGCTGGCTGACCGTTCTCATTGCTTCCGTTCTCCACTTGTTATGGTTTGCCGCTGCACTCGACTCTGTTGTTTTTTTTTCTCTTCTGTTTTTGGGGTTGCAAGCAGTTGCATGACAAACGGAAATTGCTTTCATTTGATTAGTGCGAACTGCGTGGAAGGTGTGTATTGGTGTGTGCCACCACATGGGGGTTTCTTTTGGTTATGGTTGTTTCGGGGGGATGTTGGATACCAGCCCGTACATAGAACGACCCCCTCCTAACCATAACCGCATTTAGCTACAAGGGCACGAACTCTTAATGCATTGCGACCACCAACATAAATTGAGTTGATCAAGATAATGACCATGATGATGATGATGATGGCGTTGTCTGTGGGGATGCGAATGGGGCTGAAGGTGTGTTTGTCCAGCCAAGACTTGGCTGTTTTTTTTATGAGCTTTTAATGGCATAATAGGACACTCCTTGGCGCTGCACTCACAACACGTCATTAGGCAATGCATACGAGGCGATATTTAATGGCTATTTGTGGCAGACATTCATCTTGGGTACATGGAGTCTAGTTAACCTATATTGCAGTTTAAATGGAATAATCAATCAAAGAGCTAGGAAAGGGGGTCTTGGCAAGAAATTCTTAAAGTATATAAATTCCTGCCAAAGCAAAGCAAGCTTTTCCTTACTCTTTTCCACTGCATATTTTCCAGTTTTCCTAGAAACTCCATCTTCTTCTGCACCCCCCCCAAAACAAATGCAAATGACTCAGCCAAATGGATCGATTTCTTCAACCCTATTAATAGTACACCTACCTCAACAACTGTGCTCATAAATTTTCTTTAGAATTTGATTTCTTGCTAGACTCTGCTCTTTCTCTCCCTCTCACTCTCTGGGAACAAATTAGTCAACGCTATCAATATAAATTGTCATAAATGTTGGTATTTAATTCAAAGGCTTATCAATGGCCAACGTTAAGAGCTCTTATCAGGAATTTCTGTTAACTTTATAGAGAAAACACAGCGCCGGCGGCAATGGGCCAAAAGTTGACATCATACCCAGTACTTAGTTACAGTCGCTGCGAGGGAATGAAAATGAAACATAGCCAAGGCAAATAGAATTAAAATTGGTAGCGCGTTTGGTTTCGTATGACATCATAGTTGGGGGAGGGAGTGTGCGTGTGTGTGGGGGGGGAGGGTGCTGAGTGCTAAGTGGGTGCCAAGTGCGTGTGGCTTTCATATGGGTTATATAAAGCCACTTGATATGGGATATGCTACAAAAACTAGATCCAAATAGGGTGCAAATATGAGAAATAATATTTATTATTTAAATATATTTTTACAAAGCCAAAAGTTTCTTTGAAAAATTTACAAATTAAGTAATATTCTATTAGAAAACTCCATTTAATAATTAAGCTACAAAAACTACATTCAAATAGGGTGAAAATAGGAGAAATAATATTTATTATTTAAATATATTTTTACAAAGCCTAAAGTTTCTTTGAAAAATTTACAAATTAAGTAATATCCTATTAGAAAAATCCATTTAATATTTAAGCTACAAAAACTACATTCAAATAGGGTGAAAATATGAGAAATAATATGAATTATTTAAATATATATTTACAAAGCCTAAAGTTCCTTTGAAAAAATTATAAATGAGGTTATAAATTTATAGATCAAACCCACTTAATATTTAAGTAATATTCAACCTCAGCTAAGTAGCTGGAATATAGTATAAATATATACAAATAAACGCAGATACAATCTACATTTTCTCAATTTGAATACAAATTATTTCTTTTGCAAAAATTCCATTTCTAACTCACAATTTAAGTCTCGTTTTAATCAAAACTATTTTTAATTGCTCTCAAAGAGCCCATCAAAACTATCTATGGTGCTCCAGAAATCACTAGACTTGCTAAAACCCTTAAAAATATATCCAAAAATATGCAATTAAATATATTTCTTGAATATTTTAGCATAATTTTTGATATATTATGAGGGTTTTCAGATATCCTAGTGTTTACTGTAGCACCCCAATTATGTATATTTTAGTTTTTCTCAAATCTCAATTGGCAAACAAATTAATTGACAATAAAATTCCCATTTATTTCTGTTTTTTTCGTACCTCACACACCACAAAAACCTCCAAAAAACAAAACGAAAACCACCAACTCTTACATAACAACAAAAATATACCAAAAAATAAAAAATGTACTCAATCCCGCCCCGCGTTTCTACCTTTCCCTTTACACACAAAAAAAAAATACAACAACACCACAACTATACCCCGATAAATGCATAAAAAAATGGCAAAAAAAAAAACAATTTAGAAAGAGACGGCGCCCTGGCATCAGATGTGGACGCACATGAAACGCCTCTCGCACGCCTCCAAAGTAAACTCGACGAGCAGCCTGACCGCCCAGAAAACCGATGTGGGCGTGGGCCACCATCCGAACATGACACCCAGTGCCACCACAGTGAAGCCCAAGCCAACGGCTCTCACCACAACGCCCGGAAAGTGTATACTGTTCCCGGATAAGACGTCCTCGCTGAAAAGCTCAATGTATACGCAACAGGTGTACTTCAGGCCCGATATGGTACGAACGAATCCACTCTATTTAGTTAATTCCTAGAGTTTTGACGGGGTTCTCACAGAGTTCTCTTTAAAAATCTCTTTTCTGGGTGCCTAAAAGTATGCTGCATTAAATCAAAATGATGCATTCTCTTAAGACACAACTAAGAAAGTGATTTGAAATGTTTGGAGATCATTCTGTGGCAGCCCTGTTTTTGGCATGGTTTTGGATTGACTTGGTTTTGGTTCTGGCTCCCTCAAACTGTAGACATTTTGCTGAACATTCGCTTTTATTTCGTTCGATTACATTTTTTAATGGCACTTTCCCTATACCATTTTCCCCAAAATCCCACAAATCCTATTTTATGCCCTAATTTACATTAATTTCTGATTTTGGCTAATGGTTTTAATCCCTTATTTTGGTTATGTCACCCAATAGTTTAAGCCTTTGCCTGCTAAATATATTCAACCCTGATTTTTCTACTCCCTTGACAGTCTTTTCATGCATCCCAAACCCTTGAAAGCTCAGCGTTGCATTAAACGCAGCAAAAAATATGAATGCAATAGTCATAATCATAATAATAATAATAATAATAATAATCTCCATAAACCAACGACATAGCAAACTGCTGGCAATTGACTTTGCCAAGGCAACCCCACCACATACACTGCCACGAAATGGTGGTGTTGCCACCACCCCTTGCCCCACTGCACCATACAAAAGCAGGGGCAAGTGCAGCACAAAATCAGTAAGCATAACTTTACGGTGCATGCCAAGTTGAGCATTATGAGGGAGTTGACCATGTAGATGCGGTAATATGCAGGGGAATTACAGTGGAGATTGTGGATAGAACAACGATCTGTCAAGTGATTGAAGATAAATTATATTTTATTATATTTATAATGTTGTTAGCTGAAATAAAAACTTATTTAAAACATTGAAGAAGCTCAAGAACTTATCTGAATCCTAAGTTCTTTTTAATATATATTTATTAATATAATTTCCTCACATTCCTTACCTTTTCTATCCTAACACCTAACCCTAACAAGCACGTGCTTTGTGCAGCAAGGGCAACTTGAGTGTACTGAAGAAGGCAGAAAAATATAATAAAGGATACTTTATATTTATGGATTCTAGCTTTTTTTTACAAGCTCTTTACTATGGTTATAAACTGTTCAAATTAAATCCATAAACTTAACGTTGTAGAAGGCAATCCCCACTTCTATTGAGAACCAATAAATATTTAAATATTTGTTAACCAGTTGTAAAAAGACGTCTTAAACAAACTATCACTAAATAAAAAACTGTCATATAGTTTTTACTGTTCACCGCAGGACTACAAGCTCCTTCTGGCCCCATTTTTTGGCCATAAAGTGCTCCGAATATTGTCAAAACCATAGTTCAACCCCACTCTTTTTTATATGCACCCTACTTGTTTTTACTATACTTTTTTTTTACCGCACAATATAAAAGTATTTCCAGGCTGCTGGCATAGCCGCAAGAAATTCAGTTTGACATTTTGCATGGCATTTTGTGCAACTTGGCTCAGCGGCTTACAGGGAATATTTACAAGCTTTTACAGCGGGTGGCAGCAGCAGCAGCTATTTAATGTCAGCTACGTGGGGCTGTCATAAGCGTCAGGGGGAAATCAGCTCAGGGTCAGAAGCAGTATCTTTGGCTGCCCGACAAGCTGCAAACATAAACAAAACGAGAAAAGAATCCGAGCGGCTGTCTGAAAAGCGTGAAGGTGTAGGCAAAGGTCGGCATATGTAAATTGCAGTTTAGGATTTTTTTTTGTTGTCATTTGTGGTTCATTGTTCGCCAACTGACATTTAGGTGGACAGGGAAAAGACTTAAAAAAAACAACAAAAAACTGAGGCGGAGACAAAGGAAAACCGGCTAAAGCTGTACCGAAGCCGGCCGCCTTATTTTCGAGATAACAAAAAGAAAAAACCTGTACAACTTGGCGTTGTTTTTTTTTTCAATATCAAGACACATTCGAAGCTTCATTAACATAATTGATGCGCCATTGAACGGCTCTGCGGCTGCGACGACTCTCTGAGCCATTATATTGTCTTCATGGCATGACTTTGGGGCAGAGCGAATCGCTGGACGGGTTTTCCGGCGCATGCGCAGCACCGAACCTGTTTTCTGCTGGCCACCGGCCACCAGCTACAACAACTTGGAGCGATCCACACACACACACACTGTAATTTTCAATTTCATTCCGAGATCTTTCGTTTGGGCCGCCAGCGAAATCGAGAAGAGAACGAACCCCAAACCAGCTTCAAACCATAACAAGAAGGCCCCCAAAGCCAAGTTCTGCGGAATAACTCAAAGCCACAGTTACAGCCACAAAGTGGCGGAAAACGCACCAGTTATCGAGTGCTTAGAGAGTCGCTTTGCTCTCTTCTATAAAAAAAATATAGAAGAAAAATCAAGTGGAATGAATAAGGGGAAATTATGATTGATAAGTGAATGTAGGCCTGGCGATTGGAATCGATATCTCAACTAGGCGGTCGGCCAACTGGGTCATTTAAATGGGTGTCGGAACAATTGGAGATTTCCCAACTGATGAAATAATAAGAAGGGAAAAAATATCAAGTGTTTAACCAAAGACCTTTTAATATTACAAAATCCATAAGGCGTTACTTATCTTGGTAGTCAAAGGTATATGGTTCAACATATTTAAATGTGACAGAATCAGTTTTTAAAATAAAAGAAAATATAATTAGAATATGCAATTTATTTTAAATGTTTTTATATAGGAAAGTATTAAACGATTCTTAGACAAATTTATATGTTTCAGGTAAATATATGTGGGATCCAAAACATCCCAAATATATTTACCTGTAACATTTCTTTTATTACTTTTATTTATATTAGAAACTATAACAAAAGTATTACTAATAAATCCTGATTAATGTAAACCAATCAATAACCGAAGAACTAAGCCAGCTTAGTTACCATAAAAATAGCGAAGAATATAAACAAATCTATTAAGATATGAGGCTTGAAAGAACCATTAAACTTGAATCTAAAAAAAAAGAATAACGAACAAAATCAAAAAACCATTAAATTAAAAAAAAGAAAACAGAAAAGAACTTCAGGCCTGTTCAACCCATCACAGATCCCCGATTAACAATCCAGACACGCAAGTGTTGTAATTATAATTTCGCCAACGGCCAGCTGTCTATTATTTATATACCATATACCTATACTATATATACAGATATAGCGGCATAGCGTAAAAACGCAAAAAAAATAACCAACTCCACATGGCTATTAATTATGGCATCTGCTCTTTGATATGCGGGCAGCTGCTGAAAGTTAATGAAATTTTGCGGTTCGAACATTTGACTTACATAAAACGACTAAACGATATCAATCAAATTCCCTTCTTTTTTATGTTATTACATGATTCGATTTATAGAGCAGAGACCAGAAAGCCAACGAGGCAACCCAAGGAAAGGCAAGAGCCTTCGGGGCCAAAAACAGGTTTCCCACCGACTCTCTGTGAGCCGCAGGAAGATAAATGGCAGACAAAGGAAAGGACGGTGCTCCTTATATCGCCATAATGCACTCGCGGCATCAGCAAAATCTATATAAAGGCAATTTATATATTGGATTGGATCGGGCGGACAAAGGAGTGGAGTGCAGTAAAAGGCGACATAAAATAAAATTCAATTCAATGCCATTTTTCTCTGTGACATCCGCGCGCTCGAAAAAATCATATTTTGTGTACTATATAAGGATATGGCCGCTGGCGACCACATCCCATATAAATCAGCACTAAAATCTAGCCCCGGAGAGCGGAAGTAAATTTAAAAAAAAATATATTGCCAGCATATTTGATGCTTCAAGATTGGCCTGACACTGGAAATAGGGATTGAAAAACCCTAAATCCAACGCCGGCAATCCGACAGCTGCCTCGGGATCGAGAACAATGGGAGCTGGCCATGCCCATTGATATTGGTACTGGGAATTTCCACTTGATTCTTTTTTCCAGTTTTTCTCTCGTTTTTTTTCTTTTCGATTTGCTGCACCGCTGTTGACCCGTGTTTGCAATTGTCTCCGGGAAATGTGTCCCGGCCACAGACGAACCCAGAGCGCAGGCTTTGTTGCATTTCGGCCATGACAGGGAAATGTTTGCAGGTTTTTCATGCACAGCGAGAAAAGGGAGC
The DNA here is from genome assembly GCA_018904695.1 of Drosophila parvula. Classification (NCBI taxonomy): domain Eukaryota; kingdom Metazoa; phylum Arthropoda; class Insecta; order Diptera; family Drosophilidae; genus Drosophila; species Drosophila parvula. The sequence continues at coordinate 61,020 of JAEIIG010014950.1, forward strand.
TAGGAAATCTCTGGTAGCTTTTTTTATTTACATTAATTTTTTTTTTTTTGTGTACAAGGAAAATGGTATAAGGTAAAGTTACAGGTTCAAGTTGCAGGAAAAGTGTTTTCGTTTTTGGAATTAAAGGAGCTCTTGTAGATGCAATTTTCTTGGAAAAACTACATTTATTGTTCGATTTTAGCCAAGAAATCTGAAAAAGCATAAAAAATATAAGTCAGACATTAACCTGACATTGTTCTGAAACATAGCTAACCTTCTTTATTTGAATTTATTATACGATTTTAATCAGCATTTATCGTGGCTTGCTTTTATAATTAGTTGAGAGTTGCTTGCCTTATTAAAACAACATAAGTTAATACTTTTAAGCTGTAAAACAATTTTTATATAAATTCTATAGACTTTGTTTCATTTAAAAAGGAATAAATATATATATAATATTAATCATAATATTAAATCAAATATTTTTCCCCTGTGTGCGACAGGTGAAGTCTGCCACACTCCGTTCGTTCAGAGTCGCATTCAGTCACAACTCAACTGATATTAATTCTGTTTACCTAGATGACTTCAGTTGGAGGGGAAAAAATTGCATTGAAACTGTGGCCAGCCACATGCTACTCGCTTGTAAATATTTAATTGAAATCGATATGGGGACCAGGGAACAGAACAAAGTAAGGTTTTTGAGGGGCACTACTGCGGCGGCATGGGGGTGGAATTGAAATGACGAAATGCCCGGTGCAAGCCAACTCTATGGCAGTGTTAATTCGGTGAAATTTAATTTGTGGCTCCAATGCACTCTCTGGACTGGGGCTGGCACTTCAAAGTCGCCGCTGAGGTGGCGCTTAATTCCAGCTACACCCCGGGGGAGGGCAACTCACCCACTTTCGTTTATGGGTCGGGTCTCTTCCCGGCTAATTAGCGGCCTGACCTTAATCACTTAAGAGTTTACACAGAGCCTTCACCCTCCTCTTCTCGGTGACGCAATTAACACACAGAATTTCTGTATCTTTGTATCTTTGTAAATTGCAACCGATAAGATAGAGCCTCTAACGATAAGTTTTTTCTGTGTGGCTTGCAATGCCAAAGTTGGCGGCAAGTGACACGAAAATAAACCCAAAAGCTTAAACAAATTTCTGGCTAAAGTAGATCTCAGCGGTTTTTATTTGGCCACGCGCTGAAAACGCTAAGAGTGCCGCACACAAAAAAAATGGTTTAACCTTTTTTGGGAGGCCAGCTCCAAATATGGAAAAATTACTCGACAAATATTTCGAGTCTCGGTTTGATTTTTTCTTCGTTTTTTGTTTTTATTTATTTATTGAATTTTATTTTGGTTGTGGGACGAGTTTAGAGGTGACATTTAAAATGTTCAACTGTCAATGGGTATTATTTGGGAGTTATTTATGGTGATGATTAGGCCTTGTAGGTAGGCTCCAAGAAGATGAAGCAGAGGAGTTGTAGCCATCAGGTAGAATGGAGAATACTCTTCGGCTGCCGCTTCCGCCTTTCGAAATTCTCCCCTCTATTAATTAGGAAAGCCGCCAAACGGGGATCGAAGCCCCCATCAGGGCAATTACAGACGCCACTCTCTCATCGGGCGCGAACAATGCCACGCTTTGTTGCCACAAGCACACAGCCATTCAGGGTCAATGTGTTGCATGATGTGTTTACACCATACCATACATCCATCCAAATCGAAGCTGACAACCAAAGATGAAAAGCCTTTTCCTGCCACGCAGACATCTGTGGGCCCTGAATCATTTTATTTGAACGCTAATTACATCGGATGCCATAAGGTTCCATCTCTAGCCGCCATTTGGCGGGATAATTAATGCGTCGTTCTCGCTGGAAGAGTTCGCTAACCCTCCATAAAAAAAAAGTTATATAAATAATTTCGCACTCAATTGAATGTCGCATATATGCACACAAATATCTATCTATCTATATATCCCTCTCTATATAAGTTCTGGTTTCGCTTGGTGATCATCTGGCTGCCGCTTTTATTAGTTCGCTCTTTTCGCACTTGACTCATTTTCCAGCAAAATTTATTGACTTGTTTTCTCCCCTTTCTTCTTCTATTTCTAGGTAAGTTATCGCATAACTCAGTTGGCATTGATCTTCCGGTGACGTGAGTGAGTGGAAAGCCTTAAATAGAATACCCCAATCACCTTAAGTTGAGTCTGTGCCTCTCCAATTACCTTATCGATGTGAGTAATGATCCAAAAACTTCTCCACCTTCGCCTCCAAGTAGGAAGCACTTCAGCTGCTATCGTCGGGAATGCACTTTTCTTCGAGATCCGTAAGGTATCGCGTGTATATTTTCCTCCACCCTCTCTCGTTTTTGTTAACTTTGATTTTTGATTAATTGGGTGGGCCGCGATAAGTATGCAGGAAGTTAATTTCTCGCCTTTGCGCCGACATGCAAAGAAATTCAGGTAAAAAATAGCCCCGCCCAAGGTGCTCCACATGTGAGTGGATGCACTCGAGTGCAGAAGCTTCGGAAAATCATGGGAAATGAGGAAATTTAATGCTGCTGCTGCTGCTACTGCTGCTGCTGATGATGAGCCCTGATGGGCAATTATTTAGGGCTCATAATTTCGGATAGAACTAGATCTTGTTAGGGCAAGAGATTCTCAAGATCTCATGAGAAAAGGTTCCAAATGTTACGGTTTCCCTTCATATTTCCTTGTTAACTTATTATCCGAATTAATTCAGTTTAAAATAGAGGCTTTAAATGCATCCTACTTCATTAGTTAAACTGCAATCTTATTTATTTTAATTACCAGAGAAGTCTCTAATTTATTCTGAACACTCTTTAGATAAATAAACTCCGTTTAAAAGTTTCCATATTTCACACACAACCCATTTGACGATATTATCTTTGAGTAATTTGAGCATTTGGCAGACTTAATCGGGAAATCGCTAAACTGGTTTTATAACTGGCTTCCTTATTTGTCATATTCTTATCTCCTTGTCGCCGAGCACTCCTCAGCATTTCAATTAAGCGCCAACAGTTGGCCCAATTCATCCGGCTAAGCAAGGAAGCCAACTGAACCAAGTTGCCGGTAATTCCATTAGCCATCCAGTCTTGTCTTTGGACACACTTTCGTTGCGTCTCGGAGACTCCACAACTTCGATCCGTTTCGATTCGATCCGCTGCGACCCTCGACTACTTTCACATGCTAGAGTTAAATGCACAAAGAAAAATACTTTAAATATATCATACATATTAAAAAAAAAAGGGTGCTGGCTTTATTATTATACAAGTATCCACTTTTGACTATCAGGATAATTATTATAGGTTAAATAATTATTTAAAAGATAGGAAAAAGGAAAGACTTACTTCTTTGAACTTAGAACGTTGTTTCACTTCTTCTACATTTTTCTTGACTTAAAAAAACTCCTATATATTTAAGTATATATCACAAAAAAAGTAGAATTTTTTGCCGTGTGACTTGCAGCACATCTTCCATTGACGGTCCACGGCAGCACACGATCTTTTTGTGTTGATTAAAGAAGACGATTCGTGGCTTTTGCAAATTACTTTCATTTTCTGCACAAAAGTTGCTGGCTCGGGCTGGCTTTTAGAAATTGCCATGGCCGGGAGAAAATGCCATGGCTAACAACTCATTGACAAACTGCCAGCCAAAAGCCAAAGTTGTGGACAACTGAGGATTTAAGCCACCACTCCCCCCAGCTCCAGTAACTTGGCCTAAGTGTGTCATGCAAATTTTCCAACTGCTCCGCTCGCTTCGCGTGTAATTTGATATCGTCATTAGTTTGGTGTGTGCGCACTCGACTGTGGAACTCGGCTTGCCTCTGCCCACTTGGACAAGGAAGTATCTCTCTCTTTCTCTGTGTACGAGTGTATCTTTGTATCTTTTTCCTTAACCATGCGACGCGCTGCACTTGACAGCGGCGATTATGTTACTTGTGGTGGGTGGTGGGCTCTCGTCTCTGGGCCTCTTTGCATTATGCATGCCATGACGCTCATTAGTGCGGCTTGTTGAAGTCTGAAGAGAAAAAGGGCAGGCAAATGCTGGAAAATGTTGGGGAAATGTGCTGAAAAGCGCCAAGCGAGCGAGCGAGGACGAGCCGAAAGAACAATGGCTCTAAATTGCCCGACATGCGCCCTTTAAATTAGTTAGAACAAGAAAAGAAATGCTTTAGTCGAGGGCCACGACCATGAGATAGCCAGAAAAAAATGTCTTGTTAGAAAATATGTTGCATTTTCTTGGCGTTTTCTTTTAAAGCCCCCCAGCCATAAGAGTTTAAAGTTACGAGCTGTTAAAGCATAACTTAAATTACTTCTCTGATTATGGATAAATAAATACTCTTCTTCCATTTTTTTACAAAATATAAACAAGCACCAGCTGGTATTTTTCTCGGAGACTTTAATTTAGATGGAAATCCGAGCTTCTTCTTTAGGAATTTCCATCAAATCTCAGCCACTTTGCCGACATCAATGACAAAACTTTTAAATGGTTCACTTTTGAGCGATTGCAACAGTTTTCGGTGGCAGACCACTTAACTTTAATGCCAAATGTCAAGCCCGAAACTTATTATTTTTTTTTTTCCTACCTAAATAAATCCACTTTGCCCGATGATTTCGCAAAAACCATAGAAATTAGCTCTTTAAATGAAGAATGACACTTTCAGTGGCCCCATCTCCCCTCGCCCCTTTGATGCTTAACAAAAAAATAAACGACAATTGAGAGTGAGAGTGGGGACCTCCGGGGTTTGAGTTGGTCTACAAGGGGAATTGAGACGAGTGTTGACAGTCACTTGATGGCGCTGAAATGTGAAAGTCCAATGGGAAAATATACTTTTTGACAGTTTCCATTGGAAAATGTTGCTCTGGCATCGGATGGAAATGAGAGTGAAGGCGGGTAATTAGTTTACATTCAACTTTGGAGCTAGTTATGCATGAGTTTGTGTTTTGATTTATATATTAAAAGAGCAGCGGGTGTTTTGTTTAATAAATATTATAACAGATGAGAAGAAAACCTTGGGAAGCTATTAAAAAATACTAAAATGATGTTAATAAATTATGTACAACCTGGTTTCTAATTATTCCCTTTAAAAACAAGAAAGTATTAGCTTACTTTGCATGATTTCCCTCCAAAAAACCAGAGATACTATCCATATTTTTAATATTGAAGTTTAATAACCACAATGGATCCTTTTCTTAAATAAAAGTAATCAATTTCCCCACAAAAACACTCTCTATAAATAGCCAGTATTAAATGTCAGTTAAAATCCATGAAACACTGAAACCACAACATGTATTTCTTTTTGCCTTTTCCCTTGCCCGAAATTAATTTCAATCAAAATTGCTTAAACCAAACAACAACAGCGATTTGATTGTGTTAAAGGCCCCCCCATCAAACCATGTGTTAAGGAGAACCGTTAATAAAAAACGAGAAATGTATATAAAAAATAGCAACAAAATGCGAGACAGTAAACAATGGCACCGGATTCAAAACATGAATTTAACGATGAACTGACCTATCGGACGTAACAACTCAACTCGACTATTTGGTCACTTTACGATTGGCCACATTAATGAAATTTATTCACTGCCGGAAGACCACAGCATCGGCTAAGAGGAGAAAGAAGGGGGAGGTAGCGGGGATAAAAACCATAAATACAAACCGCAGGCATTTTAATTTTTATGCTTTTAGCATGAAAAACGCTTGGCAATGTCACCCAGCATCAGCGACACAGTAATTTGCATCCATCAGATACAGTTTATTTTTGTGGTGGCCGCGCAAAAATTTCATTTACAAAATTGCAATTTGCATACAAATCACGTATCCGAAACAATTTGGCAAAAGCAGCAAACGAAAAAAAAATGTATATATTTTTAATTCGTAATAAGCAGAAATTTCTTGAATGAACTTGCGTCAGTTGTTTGCCCGCGAACTTCAGATACTATATACTTATACTCGTGGCAGATCATCTGGTGATTCACTTGTCGCCGCCGATCTTGCCGGCAGACAACGATGAGCTGAGTGAGTAAGCTGCTCAACGCTTTATGGAAATTTATGGCGAATAAAAAAGCAAAATAACGCCAGTGACAAAAACGAGATACTTTCGCTTAGCTTAGCCCCGGGGGAAATGGCATTTTTGTGGCGGAAACTATATCTAATTGCTGCCAGCGACCCGGCATGCCATCAATTAGTTGGGAAACGTGGGTAGGATAGATACGTACTTTGGGGTACATTTTTAAGATACACCAATGATGAAGTGCAGTTTTTCCCGGAAAATGCCTCTATATTTGCTCCACGCAGAGTTTTCTAATCAAATAAATATATTAAATAGCTTCTTTTATTATCCACTATTGTTTATAGTTAAGGAAACTAGTTTCTGAAGCATTGGAAAACAAAAAAGATATATTTTAAATATTTTAAAAGTAAAAGAAGAAGTTAAAATAGTTGTAAATATTATTTTTATTACATTTTCAAGTCACATATTAATTTAAAATGATTTAACTCCAAATGAATCTTATCTAGATACATTTTCTTTGCAAAGTTCATCCTACGCGGAATGCCACTTGCATTTTTCCTTAAACATTCACGTTTTTTTTTTTTTTTTGTTTTTTGTTGAACAATTAAATTAATTAAGATTCACGCTTATGGCGCATTTTAATTACCGATGAAAACAAAACAACTGTAAGTTGTAGCTCCATTTCGCGCTAAAAACCCGGAGAAATTTCCAGCCGAAACGCATCTTTAAGAGATACAACAAAAAGAAAAAAGCAAACAAACTGATGTCTGACGACAGCCATTGACTTTAATAATAATTACAACGAGGCAAATGACAGGCTAAAGTTGCATAAGACTCAAATTTTCAGTGGGAGTAAGTACGGCGCACCCTTAAACCTTTTTCGAGTACTTTGAAGATACAACTCTAATTTGGCTTTGTCTCGACTTCACTTCAAGATTGTGCCTCTTGATTTCATTCATAATTCTCTGGCACTGGCACTCTGACACATTTCCCGATACAGATACAAAAGACAGAAGAAGCAAAAAACAAAAAAAAAAAACTTTCCCAAGACTTTGTTTTGTCTTGATTTCATTTCATAATTTGGCAATGTCTTTGAACCCATTTGGAAACGTGTTAATGTGCATTTGGAGCTTCTCACTCGCCGCCGACCATTACGAAATGGCCCTCAAACAACTCCGAATTCAACTTCAATTCAGCTCTCTGGCTTTTCTCGGCAACGCGCTTTCGCAAGTGAAATTGTTGGCAGCTCCAACGAAAAGAAAACCAAACTCAGCTGGCCTTTTTTTTTTAACGGCCAGTATAAATTATTTTTTATTTATTTAGTTTTGCCGGGCATTACACCGGCTTTCTGTGTTAATTAGATGAGTTCACATTTCGCTTTAAATGCTGTGAAGAGGGTCAACTAAGCCGGGGTAATTATGGCATACTATAGAACTAGAAAATATAATTGGGTTAAGCCCCTACAAAAACCCACAAAGAGTTACCACTTTAATTCGCTTTCCCCTTACATCTTTTGTTCACGAATTTTCCAATTGACATAACAAGAAATGTTGTTACTTTAGATTCGCTGACTAATGGCAAAATCCCAGTTTCTTTGGAAGAATGCTTTTATCACACAAAAGTGTCAAGTGTTTAAGTATTTGTGGACCAATTCCACTTTACTCTTGACATTGACACCCGGGCCTGGCCAGAAGCTACAACTTTTACCGAACCTCAATTACAATCAATCACACATGGTGTCGTCTGTTGGTCAGCTGGCCGAAAAAAGCAAAGACCAAATGCCATATTCCTTGGCCACAATCCAACTCTGGCCGGAGACGTGTGCGTGTTGGCCAGCATTTTGTTGTTAAATTACAATAATGATAGAGCCTGTCTGTCTGTCTATCTATCTCGCGCTGCCGTCGCGCTCATTTTCCCCCAATTTTCCCTTTTCTGCGAACCACAAAAGTTTTTGGCCAAGAATTTCATTTATCATAAAGTTGTGGCTGGATCGGGTCCTTTTGTGTGATAAAAATGACAAAAGACCGCGCCGCCTTGGTTAATGATGATGATGCCTCATTGTTGGTAAATCTCTTGAGCCACATGTTCCAGCCACTTGTTTTCCTCTAGCCAAGATTTCACTCTCGGCCAAGCCCGTAGTTGTTTTCGCCGCATTTGAAACTGTCACTCAACGCTGACCAGTTTTTCATTTTCATTTTGGCGGAAAACCAACGAGTTTTTCCCGAAAATATATATATACCTTTTTTTTTGTGTATTAATTATTAATTTTGTGTAGCCATATGAGGCGGCTAAATTAAGAGCAGGTTTATATATGTATTTTTTACTGTAGGCGTTCGCATTGCCAATTTATGAACCAGGAAGTGAGTGTTTGTTGGGTTATATGGGCATGGCCAATGAAAGCCATTATAGCTACTTTATTTATGTTAAATGCTTGGAAGAAATGTTACTGCTTGCCTCGAAACATTTATCATTCTTTGGCTTCTTCGCTTTACATGACCCACTTGAGAGATATATGCATTTCTTTCCCCGCCGTGGTTGAAAATCAATGGAGCTTACAAAATATTTACCGCCCATTAGCACGTCATAAAGGGAGAGGCGGAGACGGGGGCAGTTGTACCAGTTGTAGCCATGGCATAGGTTTTCCCACACACAGACAACCTTGCCCTCTGTAGGCGGCGACGGGGTCCTTCGAGTACCTACGCTAATAAGCGAATGCCGGGAAATATGAGACTTCTTTACTTTTGCTTATGACATATGTGACAGGCGGTAAAAACAAAAGCGCCAGAAACACATGTACGACTTCTGTTCGGGCATGAGAAGGGATGGGAGAACAAACTATATACTCGTATGTATACGGATATATATCTTCCTGGAGCGCAAGTCGTATGGCTTTGATTGGCGGAAGTTAGGAGGTCTTAAAGGAGGCTCTTGAGTGGCGTAGACCACCAACAATGAATAAGAGAATAAGTCATTGGACTTATGGACAGTGGGTGACATATTTAGATTCTCTTTTTAATCTTTATAATGTAGTATTTATTATTTAAATTAAATTTAAGGTGAGAGGAGATATTTAGAAAGGTTTTTAAATTATGTGAAACTTCAAAGAACCCTTCATTATAATTCCACTTATAGATACCTGGTGCCTCCATTTTATTAGATCAATATTCCCTTGCTTGCAGCAAAACTTCCAACTCCTTTAAAAATAAAAATCAATAACCCATTACTGTCCAGGACTCGGTGCAATTTAATTATTTACAAGCAGTTAAGAGCAGGTGGGCAGGTGGGAGCTGTGCGGCAAATCACTTCCCTGCCTGCAGGATACGGGCTTCGTTCCGAACAAATGAGAGAACATTTTCTTAAGAACTGCAGCAGGTGCCAAGCGACAGGCGTTCATTAAGGACGACGCCATCATCGGCTGAGCGCCAGTGCCTGTGTATGTTTCTCAGACAGAGTGTCTCTCTCTCCTGGTTACGCCTACCTCCCTCTATATATTTCCTTTTTTTCGGCATGCATTACCCTTAATGAACTCCGGGTACCCAGACAATGTCTGCGGAGGAGTTCTACCTGCATCGAGGCAACTGGCTGGCTGGTCGAGCATTAATGCCTGAAACCGGGCGCTATTATAAATAATTGCACAAGAAAATAGGTAAAGCAGTGCCGTTCCGTTTCCCCGTTTTGACAATGGCCAGGCAGTGAGGTGAGCTGAGGCATTTATTCACCTGGCACAGTTCTCACGGCACGCCGAACAACAGTCTTTTGTTTGCCGGAAAGATACGAATCCAGATCGGAATCGGATCGGAAAGTGGGCGGCAGATCGAGACGCAGGCGACAAACTCAACGACAAAGGTGTAAATCGATGATAAATGAAGGGGCTAAGAATCAAGATCAACAGTCACAAAGAGACGGAAATACAGGTTTGAAATTAGAATAGCTATTGTAAGAGATGATAACAGAGTTTCAGTGTACGAGTTTCGTATATGGAAATATCAACATAACATGGACTTTGATATGATATACCTTGAATATGAGTAAATGCCTTTGGTTTTACATATTTTACATATGACACACTTCTAAAGACTAGAAAAATATTTAAACTCTGAAAATATATTAAACACGTTTTCTTTTTACTATTTCCTGTGAACATTTAACCAAGTTTACCTACCAAAACTTTTCGCACCCTACAACCCAAACACAAATAAGACAGATTTTCGCCTAATCAAAACAAGTCAGAAAATTGCTCACGATCTTTTTATTTTTTCGTCTTCAACCAAAAAAAGTGTTTAGACTCGAAAAAATGATTGACAGCGAATTTAATTGAAGCATTGAACCTGAGCGTCGAGAGCTAGTCGAAAACATGATGGATGGACAGGTGCCGAGACAATGATGTGATGCCGAAGGGCAGGTGAGATTGGCCGACCTGGCAACCAGGCTGGCCACAGTTGACTCTTGTCAACCCGCTCAATCAAGCCAGGGAGAGGGCCAGACGATGACAAAAGCGAGTACTGAAAGTTGGCTAACTGACGGCTAATTTGAGGAGACAGGAAACGGAAACAGGGAGGTGAACCAGCATACCGCTGGCTGGACACATATGAAGATGAATGATGTATAAGCTCGCTGCCAATTTGATTGCAAAGAGCAAAGGGTTGTTCGAGTCACAGTCATCGATATTCAAATTTAGTTGACGGCTTGACCGAGCCTCTTAACCTGGCCAACACTCGTTAGTGCTGGCTGGCTAATGTACTTCACACCTTTGTTTGCCAAGTGCGCTAAAAGTGGCCAAAAGATTCACTCATTCCCTACAGCTTTCCTCCGTTTCTGTCGATGCGCACATTCACTTCCTCGTCGTGTGTATTTAAATTGCTCATCAGTAAACCGACACAAAAAAAAAGGAAAACAAAAATACAATATTCTAATTTACATAAACAATTAAAGGCAGCGAACCGAGCGAGAAATAAGCTCCGAAATAATAAGAGAAAATTTTTGTGCAAACAAAAGAGATTATTGCACTTGAAAAGAGCTATTCGTTCAGCTGGAAATAGTGCCGGCGACTTATAGCTACTCGTATTTATAGAGTGTGCAGGCCCCCGTTAATTGTTTAATGCGACAATTAAGAAATTATTACTCATACGCACTGGTGAACGCCTGACCTTAGACAGGCGAGAACGAACGAGTGCCCGCTCGCCCACACTCGATCCATAAAATATACTATATATACTATATATACGAAAAAATACAAAACAAAACAGCTCTAGTGACAAATAAGTCGTTGGCACACTTGACTGGCTTGTTTCCCAACTCGATTTTGTTTAATAGAACTCGTTTGCCAGCCAGACTGTGAATGTATTTATCAATACAGTTTTTTAGCAAACTTCAGTTGTTTTGTTTTTAAGATTTATAACATTATGGCAAAGTGCATAAGCTGGCCTTGCAGGTGGACTGAATTAGAACTTCAGACGGTATAGAATATGGGAATCAACATATAGATATAGAATGGAAATAAATTCCAAATTCCAACTTGTCATATACAAACCTTTTTCTGTCATTATTTCTTTAAGCTTCTTAGCATTCATTTAGATTTTTAATCCCCTGATTAAGAGTCACTGATCCCGGATAGTTGTATATATATATTGAGCTTCTCTGAGAGATTAAGGGAGTTGTTAAAGGGATTATTTGTCTAATGAGGTTTTGTTTTTATACTTGTTTATAGAAACATTTCTGGCTTTCCACTTTCTTGAATTTATTTCAATTTATAACCCATTTATTCTTTATTTTTAATGTTTTCTTCATCTGTTTTTATTTCTTTGCAGGTGAGTCCATTTTACCAAATAGCTCTGATGGATTTCAGGCAAGACCTTAGCTTTATAAACCTATTCTCCTGCCAATTGGCTGCCAACTCATAAGGCAGTTATGAATAGGAACTTTAATTTTCCTGTTAAGTGCACATCAAATGTTGGCAACTTTGAGGCAAAAAAGAATGTTACACAGTACAACATAATCAACTGACAAGAATGTAATACTTTTTTAAGTACTTATAAGCTGAGAAAATGCTTTCGTGCCTAAAAAGTACACAAGAATAATGTTAGAATATCCTTCAAGTCCTTATATCTGCTATCAATGCAAAGTTTTACATGAAACGAAGATTAATTTTCCCCTCAGAGGTTACACATTTTTTTCTGAATGTAGAAAACCCAACAATGTGACGGAAAAGAATTGCGAAAAATTCGCTGGATTGCAGTTTTCTTGAGTTTTGCTCTCTGGCAGGCGTGTCATGCTGTGACCAGCGCACGAAATACAGAAATACCGAAAGAAATACAGAAAATACCATGGGCTGTCGCTCGCATGTGCTGCACTCGCTACGTGTTCATGTTAAATGTCATAATCAGGCACGGCCACCAGCAACAACAACAAAAACATGCCTCACACTCTCTAGAATCTAGATACGAAGACACTCAGATACTCAGCTACAAAGTTGACTGGCAACAGCATGTGAGAGATGCTTTTTTTAGGGGGCGGCATCAAGCTAGGCGTGACCTTACATAGTTGCGGCTAATAGATACACATAAGATACACAGGAACAGGAGTCCCGCCATCAAATGCACTCTGTTGCAGCCTTAGCTAGCACCTCGTTGCTGAAGACTCTCCCCATCGAGAAGCTGTCATATAAAAAGAAAAATAAAAGAAACAACCAAGATTTTTATCGAGCCCGCATGACGCCATCGGCCGAGAGGGAGATGGAGAGGTTGCAAAAATATGCATAGAATTTTTAAAAATATAACAAGGGCCACAATTGTGCTGAGGAAAATGTGACGAATGTGAGATACTCTACAGTACTAAAGTAAAGTAAAGTAAAGTTAAAGATACTCATGGTCTTGGTAGAGTATTGATTTGTAAAGGGTTTCTGATTAATTTTATATGAAATATTATACAATCTTTTAGAATTAAAGAAAGATTATGAAACCTTTCCTAAACCCACAAAATTTATACCAAAAAGTTTGTTTTAAATTTTCTTCCACTGCTCTAACATTTACGATAATAAAACCCCATCGATCACTATTTGGATGGCACCCTAAGAACACCCTAACTCGCCATGATCAAAGAGAATGAGCATTTGGTCTGACAGGCAATGGGCCAACACTTCCTGGCCCAAGTTCAAGGGCGGTGTCTTTCCTTGTGCACGCCTCAGTTCCTGTTCTCGTTTCCCTTTTTTGCACACACATGGCACTCTAAGTTTATTTCATTTAGTTTTGATTCTTTTTTTTGTGTGTTTTTTTTGGCAGACCCAATGACGCCTGGGCCAGGGCCACCATTCTAACCTGATGCTGAAGATGATGATGATGATGATGAATTTCTGAGAAAAACCACAAGAACAAGTCAAATTCTTGTTCTGCTTTTCTGTTCTCTTATACATTTATTTTTCTTGCACGGCAGGATCTCTTCGTTTTTTATCGTGCGAACATGCCACGTTTGTAGGTTCTCATTTTTGTGTGCCAGCCTCCCCACTGTGGCATTTCCCATTTTCCATTTCCCGTTGCCAAATGCATTTTGAAAAAGACAAGACCTGTGTGTGTGTGTGTGTGTGCAGCAGGCAATTCAAAAAGGAAACCAAACGAAACGTAACGCAGCTTGGCATTCTGAGTGACTGTCAGACAGGCACCGAAAAAATGATAGAATGTATATTTTTGGCTAGACTGGAGGAGGGCTGGAGTGGGCTTGAAGGTCGTTGGGGCGAATTGCTTGGAGGAGATTGTGAGTTATGATTGCCGTGGGGGCTTAAAGGAAAAGTCCACACGGGGTAGTCAAATATAAAAGACATTAAAAAAGAGTTCAAGCTGTGGCACACACATGAAAAAATGTGATTATCTCTTAAATATTAAAAAATATATTAAAATCCTTTTAGAAAGAATAAGACAGGTATTATTTATCATTATATTAATGGTTAAAAAGGCATAGGTATACACATTAGATCAAGTATCTTCCTTATCTGGCAGTTGGGAATATAATATTTAGTTGAAATATGAACATATAATCATTATACAAAATAATATAGAACTAAACCCAAGTTTCTTAAATTGTTAGCCAGAATTATTTATTAAAAATGATAAAGAATTCTTTTTCTTAATTTTCCTCACTTTACATTTAGAGAATCATTCCCAATTAGACTCCTTTAGTTTCCTTTGAATTAATGACTGACCCCAATGAATTCTTAAGAAACTTGATCGTAAATACTATCCAACTTTGATGTGGCAAAGAAGATAAAAAGCCATTCCTCATTTTTTATTCATTTACCACGCCCATTGCCACATCGCTAGCCGAAAAGTTGCGTTTGTTTTGGCCCGGCCGAAAAGCAAACGACGATGACTACGAGAGAAGCATACCAGAAAAATCTCAGCTCTTTGGTCATGAAGGTCGCCTTATTAACACATAAACCATAAAAGCCAAAAACCGTAGGCACATGTTTGGCCAAAACAAGAACAGCAACAGCGAAAAAATCTTCATGGCCTGCCTGCTGCCTGCTTAGAATTGCCCACATGTGTGTCACGTCACGGCAGACGACAATGCGCCGCAACAGATACTCGAATACTCGGATACACGGATACTCGGATACAGAGATACAGATACTCGGCCACAGACACTCAGATACTTTTTGCATGTGCTCACGAGCATGTGTAGAACACACCAGCGGCTGCGGGACGGACCCGTGAACTGGGCTTGTTTTCGCCATATGTGATGGGGAGAAAAAAAAAATAAAAATAAAATAAATGTTTAGGCGGACTCTGTCGTGAAAATCTTTGCTCAAAAGAATTTTTGAATAGTCGTCAATGGATGTCGGTGCGGTACGGGCTGATCTTAAGCCACTGCGGTCTCTATCGAAAATCGAACGAACAAAAACAAGCATAAACTCTTTAAAGGATTTCATTGTTAAATGCTTTTCAAACGAGTCAAGCCTTGGACCATTTACGGATTATTTTAAATATTTAATTTCGTTGAAACCGATATGATTTTCCCAACGGATTTGCATTGGGTAAGCGCAAGCGATACGTTACATTGAAAGGCAACTATCAACTTTTAGTTGACTTTCAATTAAAACCGAGCAAACATTTGAACGTCGAATATTTTCCACGTTTTTTTTTTTTGTTTTCTGTTGCCTTTTCCAATTGTTTCAACATGACTTGTGTTGGCAAATTGAATTTCATTTTCATTTGCGGATTATATTTGACTTTTGCTCAACATTCACAAAGAGCGGCCGTTGTTTTCCTCGGGGGATCGTTTTTTTTCCTTTTTTTTTTAACTTTCCCGCCTTTTGATGTTAACTCATCCAACAAGCAAGCAGAGTCATAAATACTTGCTGTGCTCTCAACTGGCAAAAGAGAAAAATATTTATTAAATAAAAAGCAACTTCTGGCCCACCTTTTCGCATGGCATTTGCTGTATTTTCATTTTCCCCGGCTTCGAGACCAACTTCCCTTAGATTTCCAGCTGTTGCACAAAATTTTCACTTTGTGTGTTCTTTTCACTGAACCCGCGGCAAAGCTAAAAAGTAGTTTTGTGTCTATGTCTGTGTATATAGTATGTGTGTGCATAATTAAATTAAAAAACTTTTTTTTTGTTGTAAAAGTCATTGACTCAAAGGCAGAGGGTCTTTAAAAGTTTTTTTTTCTGTTATTTAATTTCTTTAAAGAGCCGCGGAAATATATAGGAAAAATATTGGTAGAAAGTGAAACAGGCCAAGAAGATGATTATTCAAGTATAATATTTATTATGGCTAGACAGAAAAATAACTGACTGAATTAACAATATATAATATAATATAA